>VYZM01010234.1:909615-999759 GCA_013398915.1 Dromas ardeola
TAATTGGCATCCCTAGACAAGCGATTGGCACTGCTTCATCACAGGCTTCACTAAGAATGATTTTTGCTTCTTTGATATAGCTTGTCATTGTATTTGTATTATTGCTTATGTGCCATAAACCTTAGAACAACAACCTGGGATAGTAACTGTGCGGTACAAAATGTTTCTAGGCTTAATCCGTGACTCCATCAATCGCTTTCATCTCAGTGAAAAAGAATAGAAATAGCATCTGCTGAAGTGATAAGCTAAGGTCCTGCAGCAGCCATCAGTTTGTGAATGTCCACAGTTTCCTTCATGAGGAGGGCCATGTCCGGAAAATGCTGTGCATTGTTTCAGGTGTGCGGAGAGCTGCTGAGGTGCTTGGTTAGGGGCCTCTAGCAATTGACACTGGAGGGCTTTGCCTTGTCTGCTACGATCTTTTTATTGCCTTCCTGACTGGGAATAACGAGCTTTTAGTTCTGACGCTTAGTGAGATTTAGACCTTATATAAACGGCCCTTACATAAAATGCAATAGAATGATAAAGTTGCCTAATTAGTAACATACAAAGCAGACTATATAATTGCGTAAGAAGTGAAAACTGCAGATGTGAATACTTGAGCATGCTTTGTGGTGTTATTTTAGAAAGCCTAGTTTTGGTTTATATTTTTTCATGTGCTTTATGTATAATGTGAATCAGCCTAAGAAACCTGAAAAATGTTTCGCGAGCAAGTTCTAATCATCTGGCTCTGCAGAAGAGATTGAAACAAAGTTCACCTTAAAAGAAGAACGAAACTGGTATTCTATTAGCTTGGGTTTGAAATAGCTTACTAGGTTAGGGCAAGCTGTGTCCAGTTAGATACCATTTGACGATAAGGACTAGCCTGCCAGAGGTCTAACAGTGAAAAACATCAAATGTTATGGTTAGAGATTGGATGCTATTTGAATGATTCAGATGTTAGTATTTCCCAACTTCCCAGATATCTGCAAATGTTAAACTCCTAGTTGTTGCTTTTAAAAAGACATTTATATTGGGCAACTTCTTATCTGTCTTTACTATTTTCGGTATTCAAACCAAAGATGCCCAGACTGAATCTGAATACTATATAAGGCTATTTACTCTTTTTAGACTGCTTCCTAAGGAAATGCCAAGCTTCTGCAATTGCCCTGTCAGCTGAATAACTTCTGAATTCATTGGTCAGCTTTAGCCACATTTGAAAAGAGAGCAAGAAGCCTGGAAGAGTATTGCTGCCTGAAATAGAAGGGTGGCACAAATTAATGTCTCTGCTCAGGAGAAAGCAGCATTCAGCTGTTGCACATCAACTGACAGCAGCTGACCAGCGAATTGGCCAGCGTGGACCAGGGGTCAGTCCGCATCTGCGGAGCTTCTGACTGCTTGTGGCGTATGCTGTCTTCTGACTGCTGGAATTATTGTAGGGATGTGTGGGGTTATTGGAAGGAAGGGGTGAATTGGTGGGAGGATAAAGGATGCAAATAGGAAATTAAGCTTCTTCGCTTCTGTGCCTGTGAAGTAATCTGTGGGTTTTGTTTTGTTTTCCCTATTACCTGATTAAATAATTCAGTTTTGTTCTGTGCAATCTAATAGAGTGTGATTATGAAATGAGGTTGCTAACAGAACCCGCTTATTTTCCCTTCTCATGCATATGGAAGGATTTTTCATTTTTTTCATCTACACATAATTTTTGAGTCAAAAGTTGTTTCACACTTCTTTCAACACCAGCTTTTAGGAAACTTGCATCTATCCACCCATGAATAGACTAATCTCTACAAGCATGATGGATTATTGGTTCATTAGCAGTAGCTTTTTCTAGTTCATACAACATCTTTTGCCTCTAATGCTTGGCCTTTATTTATATTTTCTCTTTATATATGAATTATATACACACATATTTCTAAAGCAATGTATGAGAAGAGCTGTGAGAACTACCTGAGAATGTCAAATGGGACTAAATGACAGAGAAGAGACTATCTCAAACCTGAAACAAATTTCTTCTGAAATATAGCTATGATCCTGGGTTGTTTTTCTTTGGGGTTCATCTGACTGCTTGAAGTCAAAGAAAACGAAGTGCTGTGTGATTTGGTATTGCAGGAAGGAACTTCATGGGTCATCAAATCCAGCCCTGTGAAAACAGCACATTCAACCCAAAAGCACAGTTGATAGATGTACCTGCCCTTCATCTTGTGTCTTGAACTGCTTCAAATTTCTGATAGTTTAGATGTCTTGCTTTGAATGTGAATGAAAGATTTTATTGTTGGTGCTAAATTATAATCTTGCTAGCTCTGTCTGCCCTGAGCTTTACCATCAGTGACGCAAGAACAGATAAGATGTGATGAATGAGTATTTATTACGTGTTCTTTTCCTAAGCATCTGCGGTTGGCCACTTCCAGAGACAGGAGGCCGAGCCTGCTGAACTTGTGCTCTGATATGATACAAGTATTATTTTCTTAAGAATTTTGAAAATCCTCTCCCTTTGAAGCAGAGGAGAGGAAGAAGGGGTGTCCTGCACGACCAGACTGCTGAAATGTGTCCTACATGGGCCTAGGAGGAGGACTGCAATTTCTTAGCAAAGCATTCACATTGCCTTCTTTTACCAAAGGACTGATGATTTCACATTGTTTTTTGTCTGCCATACACCACGTACCCTTATACTCGTTCAGGCAAGCAGCTTTGGCAAATGTTTTCTTCCTCTGTCATGTTCACGTATCAAAGAATATCTGTGGAAATGACAGGCTAATCAATCACATTTGTATTTTGAATGAGAACTGGAAACTGCAGAGAAATGGATTGGAGGTTCGTAACACACCACCTTTGAAACAAAATTTTTCTTCCTGTCTTTAACTTCGCAGAACAATCTGTGTCTTAGCCAGAGGTTCTGGTTTTTATTTGAAAGACACGACTGGATGTGAAAAAGGCTGGATCAGGACTTATGTATACAAAGTTTAGGACTGTAAATGATTAAATCTACCATCTATCTAATATCTAAGTCTCTAAGGGGGTTGCTAGATTTCACTTGTGTGAGTGTGACCATTTTGAATATCTGAAATTGCAAATAAAGAAGTCGAGCTTGGTGCTATGAATACTAATGGTTTACCAGTAAATTGTTTGCTGTTTTATTGGTTCGCTGCCCCTCCTTGATTAATTTGAATTTCTAAAAGTTCCTGACTTTAACATCTATGAATTTAGTAGGCTTGAGCCTTAAACTTTTCCATTAATCCTTAAGGGATCATATTGGATGGGCCTTTCACAAGGAACATATGATGATCTCTGATATTGACAGGTCTTGAAAGCTCCTGAATAGAATAAATGTCTTTTTGCCCTTTTTAAAGTTTGGATCTAATCCAAGAAAAGGCTGGGAATTAGCTCATCTGTACACAAAACCTGACTACTTGTATTGGCTCCTGAATTATGAATTGAAACTTCATAATGGAAATTTGAGGCCAAGTAGTCTAAACATTAAAGTTGCCTTGCTGTGTTTTTTGAACGAGTGAAGGTAGTTCTGCTGGTTTTCTTCTGTGTGGCTGTTGCTTCCCTTCCTGTTTCATTCTTACTTGTTTTAGTACCTAATTGTAGGCATACAATGAATAGAGCAAAATCATAATTGAGAGGCTATGGTACAGGAAGCTTTTCAAATGTATGTAAAATTTGGAAAACATATAGCTATTTAACTTTGTGTTTAAATGTTCAGTGTGATAAGGGTTTAAGGGAATGACTGTGAGATTATGTAAATATATACATAATATGAAACTAGCTTTTATCGCTTTTTTTCCCTATACTGTTCAGGGGAGATTGTAATATTGATTCAGTGATTCCCAAGTGCTAATTTTGGCTAGCAAATGTCAATATTAATTTAATTACTTAATGTTTCTCCTGTCTATCTCATCATCTTAGCCTTGATTGACTTTCTTTTTTCATTCCACTCTTAACTTTCATGTTAAAGTAAATCGCCTTAATGTTTACATTATCTCCATACCCTTAGTAGAATGAAAGAGGCCTGCATGCCCGTAAGTATACCTGGAAGTATTTGTAGGATCAGGCTCAGATGCAAAAAAGTTACAGCTAGAAGGAAGCAGTAATCTTGTTTCACCATCTGTAACCCATGGGAATTACCCTTATCCTTGCAAGGAACTCAGCATCTTGTTGGTTAAACTACATTTTTCTGTAAAGCTTATGGATTTGATCTAACGACACCAAGTGACGGATTTCCTGTCTCACTTCTTCAGTTTGGTTCCAGTAACTAGTTGGCCTCACCGCTAAACTTCTAGCATATTTCTAATTTGTCTGGCTTGAACTACGCAATGGCTTCTGGGATTAAGCCCCATTTTCCTTCCCTACTAGGTAAAAAGAGTCTTGTAGGATCTCCGTAGGGCTTACTTTTTGGTGTTTATAATTGTCTCTTCTCAACAGAAAGAGTGTTTAAGATCTCTTACAGAAACTCTTCTTTTTACCCTCAAATTCTTTTCATGGTGGCTTCTTTTCTGGCACCTTCAATTTTCCAATACAAATTTAAAAATTCGGATACCCAGATTTAAATGTAATACAGCAGTGGTGCCACAGAATCACTTGCTGACTTCATGCTCCTTTGTTTCAGATAGCTGAAGGCTGTTAGTCATTTGTTCATTTTGTGATGGCAGTGACAAAGCAAGCTACTCTTGAGTCACTTACATGCCAGGATGCTGAAGTTATTCAAGACTTCTCTATTCTGTAGTCCATTGCCTGTGCTTGGTGTACAAGGTGTAGCTCTGCCTCTGGCTTCGCCTACTTTAACTGATAGCAACTGAATGTATGCACGCTTTTGGTCATCTTTGTCTTTATTTTTTATGTCATTCTGCCAATCTTTGTGTTAGCAGAACATTTTTTTCAAAGAATTTGTTATATCTAGATTTTAGCATTTTATGGATCTGGATGAGTATCTGGCTAGCTCTGATTAATGCAAAACCATTAATTAAAGCAATTTCATTCCCCAATGACTTTATGCTGTCAACTACTTTGAGATCTGTCAGTTGGCCAACCTTAATTCGTTTAACGTGTACTTTATTGACACGGGCCAAATTTGTAGTCAGAATATCACGTGGTATGAGTCATATGCCTTGAAAAACTTAACTACTCAAGTAACTCTACCACCCAAACCAGTGATTTCAAATTCTGAAGTAAGGTTTGTTTGAATATCAGTATCATAAAGCCCTTGAGATTGCCATTAGTTGCATTCCTGTCTTTTAATAGCAACCTATGCAAATTTTTCGGTTTCAGTCCAGCATTGATCTTGGACAAACAAGGCTACAGTTGCCAAGGCTGTTCTACTTTAAGTGTTAGTGTGAGGTTAGTAGTCATTTCTTCTGGGTACCATGGAGAATTGCATCCAGTTTATCCTGCACTGTGAGATTTACATTTAAAAATGAACTCATTATAGGCTGAGTATCTGTTGATGCTGTTAAAAATTCTAAACAGACTGGAAAATATGGAGATGATACAATATGTGTTGCGTGAGGGAAGTGTTTCAAATAGATCACAGACTGCTGGCTTCCATCAAGACATTGGTGACTCTTGTAATGCACTTCTGTCTTCCAAGTGCTGGTCAGAGGTCAGCATCTCTGGTAAAGACAGTGTTTGTACTTGATGTCATTGCTTATACTTTGATTCACAAGTCTGGTTTCTTCTAGTGTTTTCTTTAGTAGAAAGAGATGTTAATAAATGTTTCCAGATAGGAATCCTCATCACATCTTAGCTGAAGTTAATAAGCACTTCTTAAATCTTTGAACTCCTTGACAAGTGGAGAAACTGGCCTGGCCTCCTAGTCAAAAATTAAACTGTGGCTACTGCAAATTTCAGCGTGATCTCTTGCTTTAGATTTTCAAGTTTAGCGGCTGTTGCAGCAGCTTCCCAGGACCCTGTATCTTGGGAAGGGGACTTCACTGTTCACACCACACATTTTGAGGGTTTGGGAGGAGAAGCAGAATTGATTAGATGAGATGGCTTTTTCTGCTTGGAAGATTATACAGAAGAGGTTCCAGAAGATTCAAGGGCTTGCCTCTGCAAATTTATATCACTAAATTGTAATTTCAAACTAAGAATCTGTTACACTGAGGGAAGATCTGCATGGAGTTTAAAATCAGGTCTATTTTAGTTTTGCATAAATCCATCCTTACTAATCTTAATCTGTCTTTACTAATTTTACTAGCCTTCAGCAGAATTGAAAAAGGCTGTTCTGAAATCAAAATAGTGCAAACTCGTGTTGAAAATCACTTCCTGAAGCCAGCTGGTACGCAGTCAACACCTTTTACATGCTTCTGATGGAGCTTCTGATAACTTGAATTATCCGTTACTGATGTCTTTATCAAAGTAGCCATGCTATAAGGGTGATGAAGAGCCATCTGCTCACAGCAGGATTAATCCAATTGATGGCCCGTGAGCATGCTGCTTCTTCATGTGAAGTTGCCTCTTCCCCCAGGATGCCCAAGCTTTTATTTTCTGCACTAGCAACAAAAAAACCACTTGTTCAGGGTGTTTCTTCCTACAGCTTGTACTGCTCGAAAAGGAGGACGGAACTAAAATCCATAGTGTGCCCAATATTATCTCAAAATTGAACCATGGATTAAATCTCCTTTTGCTTAAGGAGTGTAATAAATATTTATTTTGGGAAAATGAGAACGTCAGCATAACAGACAAATACAAAAAATAGTTCGAGATTTCTTTTTATTCCTTTTAGTTCCTTTGAGGTTTTCCTTTAGGGTTTCATTATTAACAATGAAATAGCAAACTTGCTCAAGGGCAGAATTGTGCTCTGAGAATCATAAATGTGGTTGTAAAAACAATTTTTTGCTTCATGGTATGCCAGATAGCTTAAATTTTAACCCTGTAAAGCAGGATCCATGAATTGGGCCATATGAATTTTTGCTGATAAGGTTTTGAATTAATCCTATTTTGTACAGACCTGTGCTTGCAGAAGCTTAAGGAAATTCATCACAGTTGCAGATTGTTTTCCAAGTAATATCCTCATGGACTATGAACGCTATCCTTTTATGATAAATGCATAAAGGTTTTGCTTAACTTCATTTTTGAGCCACTCCATCTCTGATCTCCGTTGCTTAGTTTTTAAGTAGGCTTTGGCAGTCTGGCTGAACTACAATAGTGCTGACATTGAAATCACACAGCACGATGTGGGGGCAGGGATGTTAGAGGAGGTTCACGGTAGACACAGCTTAGATTTTTCCTCCCCTTTGATACAGCTGAAACTCTTACTTCCTGCACAGACAAGCAGTCAGTGTGATTTTTGAATATTTGGGTGGAGGATAATATACAGCAAAGTAATTCAACTGTAATCCCTAAGGACGGGATAACAAATAACATCCCTGCTGTACAGGCAGCTGGAGTTATTTAGAAGGTGCAAAGGGGCTTAATGTTCTGAGGAAGCTGCCTTTATAGCGTGCTTTTTGAGTAGGCACATCTGTAACTTTGCAAATGAAATCACTTGCAGGCACAGACGTGGCTGCTGGTTTGTTTGCTCTGTTGAGGAGGTGACCAAGCATCTGCAACCCGCAGGCAGGTGTGCTGAGAGCTGCAGGTGTGGTTTCCAAGGCTGTCTTTGGAAAATAGTAATTTGCTTGCAGTGATCAATGCATTGTTGTTAATTGTCTTTCCAGAACAATAATTGTTGAGAACATTACAGCATTAAGTAAATATTTTTCTTTGTATCAGTGTTACTATTTTTTAATCTGACTGGGTAAGGGGGAGCAACAGTAGCTCTAAAAGGAGCTTTGGTAGAGAACTTTCTTGTGTATTCAGCACACAGCCATTCTGCTCTATGTGGGTGTACCTGGGCTTACACTCCAGGGCTAAACGGGGGCAGCAGGGGGACATTTGGGCCAGCATTTATACTGCCACTTCCAAAATCTGGGCCAAAGCATGAATGGTTTTGAAAATCAATATTTCCATTTCAGACATGGTTCCCTCTTACTTATTATAGCAGCAGTTTCAACAACTATTTTGAGATAACTGCAAAGGGGAAGGGTTGTGTGAAGAGATATTGATAGTCTGTTCTTGTTTGTGAGTACACCTGAATAGAGAACTATCCAAACATTTTTTTGTGTTGCATATCTATTTCTGAGCTGTTGTATCCAGATGACAAGCTTTTACGTAACAAAAAAACAAACTTAAAATTCACCTATGTAGCTGCATCCACGCTAATGTTTGTTAAAAGCAACTATTTGTTATAAAGGAGTGTGTGGCCCTGTTTCTTGTTTCATAGTTTGGATTTTACAGCCTGTGATGTGGTGTTAACCCGTGGCAGAAGGGGAGCTGGGGAAGCATGAGAAGCATGTACACAGACACGTGTTGGCCGGTAGTGGCTGCAAGCGTGAGCTCAGTTTCCAATACATTCAGAATCAAGATGGCCCAAACCCATCCCAGTCTTAGTCATATTTCTTCAGGTTTCTGTTTAATTCCTTACTTCTTGCTGTCGTCTAAGTTAACGTGAGCACAGAATGGAGGCTTATATGCCAAATAGCAATGAAATGAAGTCATATGCAAGTGGGTGCTGTTAATTTCAGTTATAGTCATTGAAAGGCTTTAGAGAAATTAAAAGGTTTTGTGTTTGTTTTGTTGGAGTTTTTTTTCCTAAGAAGGTATAAATGAAAAGTTCACCTTTTAAACAGATGGATGTGTGAATGGTGAGGAGGTAATCTGATCTATAAATATAAATGAACTTTGTCCATTAGGTTTAAAAATAATTTTCAATTAAAAACCCTGCTTTAACTTGAAAATAGTTTTACTTCTGAACAGAATATTTCATACTGAATGACCAGAGAGAAACCGTAGCCTCATGAGGCTTTTGTTGAGAATTGCTTTGCAACTGAGCAGTTCTGTCAGGCATGCAGATCTGAAAATTGCAGCATGCTCAGCCTTTACCCTTGTTGCCAAAGTTCTGCAGGCCGAATTATTCACAGAATGGGACTTAAAAAAATTAATCTGTGTTGACTTGTACTTCCTCTTACAGTGTTTTCTTGCAACTATTACTTCACCTGTACTGGGTCCATCTAGCCCTATATCGTGGCTTTGACTGTAGCCAGACTCCTCTTCAGCAGTTGCCTGAAGAGGAGTGTTGGAACAAGCCAGATGAGATGCTTGGCCAAAATATTCTCCCTGCTTCCTACGACTGCAGTCTAGAGCGCTCTTAAATCAGCAGTGGGTGTCTTTTTTTGAACAGTGTCAAGCAAGGATCATGGAGCATGTTGCAGAGTGCCCCAGCAGTATGGCTGGTGCCAGGGCTCAGTCTGCCAGCATTTGGCTTCTTGTGCAGAGGAGCCAGGAGATGCAGCCCCACATGTCTCCATGGAGAAGCTGTGCTGGTTACCAGGTCGGGAGGGATAGTCTGCTCAGACAAGCGTGTGGCATCTTCATCATCAGCAGGTCCCATGCCAGAGCCGGCTACTTGGAGCAGGTCTGGGAAGAAAATTTGCTTTTCTGAGCTCAAGCAGTAGCATGTTTTGGGCATAACTGAAGGAGAATGGACTTTAATGTAAATAATTACTGTAATAAGGCTAAATAAGTTGACAACACCTTCTGTAGTCAGAAACTATTCGGGTAAAGTGGAGAGTTGAAATATGCAGAGGAGAAGCCTCCTCCAGAAAAGCAAAGGGGCACCAGATGTTATTAGGAGCTGTTTAGCTATCACAGGAGTGCCGATCCCCACTCTCCACTGCATTTTTAGGCTGTTGCTTTTCTTCCTGAAGATCATTGTTCCTGAGGGTAGTGCGGGAGGGGGGGTCATATGAACTGTGCTTCCCGCTAACAGCCCTACTGCTGGAAACTTAGAGAGCTTTGAGTATGCCAGACTTCTGGTGAAAGCCCCTGATCTGCGTGACACAATCAAGCCTCAGTTCATGCTTGTTGTGGAGGCTGGTAGCTGGTAATGTGTGGGCAGGCTTCAGTCTGCCTCTGAAAAGGTTTTGTTCAGTGTGTGCCTCTGCTCCACTACATTATCTCACAAATCTTCTATTGTCTGGCCCTTTTCTGAAGAGTGCATTATGTGCGGTGGCGTGAACGGTGGCCAAGCTGTATGTGCAGTGCACGCAAAGGTGCTCTAGTCTTGAGCTGGTGCCACCCACCATTGAGTGGTGGAGGACTGCCCGAGTCAGGGGTGCTCAGGACTTGTTCTTCTTGGCTTAAATTTGTGAATGAAAGCATAAAAGTACTGTGGCTTTTGTTCAGTGGGGACAGGCAGTGATAGGTACATAATTCTTCTATTCATGGAGTTGCAAGGGAGCTAATATGATAACCGTAATACTTTGTCTTCTGTGATCTTGAGAGATAGCTGTGCTTACGCATCTAATTTCCAATGGAGACGGTTGGGGGGAAAAAAATAAAAATCCCTGTTAAGGCTCAAATCCAGTCTACCCAAGCTGCTGAGTTTTCATCAAAAGCAGGAAACAGATGGATGGGCACAGCTGCAGGAGGTGCTTCAACTTCTCTGGAAAAGCTACCCAGGCCGTGTGCTGCAAGCAGGGACGTCAGCACAGCGCTGCTGTTCTACTCGGTGCCGCTGCTTGGTGCCAGTAGATGGATGGTCTCTCAGCCCATGCTGCTCATGGAGATGTCATTTCGGAGAGGAACCTGCCTGGCGTTACTCCCAGCTTCCAGGGCTGTACGCTTGCCGGTTCCCAGAATCTGCTCACTATAGTAGAAGAAAAATGCATCAAAAGACTCATCATGCTCTTAAGTCTTACATTTCTGAAGTGTGCTGTGGGCCCTGTACTAGTGAGTTTACCCTTACATCCTTTCCAGAAGCACCTCATTGCTCTGTCTCCCTGCTGAATTCTCCATTTCAAACCGGGCAGTTGCATGATGAAGAGGTCTTGTAACTTGGTGGGGTTTCAGAGGCAGCCAGAGAAACCTCTGGGGTGCCATGGGCTGGTGTTTCTTATGTTCTTCTTGAGATAGAAAAGAAAAGAGGGTCCAGCAGCCAAGCAGTGTCCCAGGTCTCTGCCCAACCACTCAGGCAGAGTCAGTCTGATGTTCGATCATTGCTCAAGTTCTACACTTTAAAGATTAATCAGTACATGCTGTTTATCTGGCACCTGCAGTCCTTGACTCCTCCTGTTTACTTGAAAGATGCAAATATTTAGATCTTTTCCAGAGCAGATCTGTGTTACTGTTATTTAGGAGGTTTCTTTTCTAAAGCAGTTTAGAAATTTTTCTTCTTCTGAGTAGTTTTTGCAGAAATTAAAGATTTTCCAAGTAAGAAGCCTATGTAAGCACAACTGTGTAGCGGGGAGAACGTGTTTCTCTGCTTGCTTTCCCTTTTCTAAAGACAAAAGAGCCTTATTGAAATGTGCTTCCTTTCTGACTACTAATGGGTTTTCCTTCCTTCCTCCTTGCAATGAGCTTAACATTATCCCATCCTGTTGGGTATAAATTTCAGCCTGGACTGTTTTCCCTGTTGAGGTGTTGAGTCACTGGCCTTGAATGGAAACCTGTAAGGAGACAGGGAGAAGCCGGGGCTTGGGAAGGAAGAGATTTTCCAGCAGTTTGGCGATACATGGGATGAATTTTAAAGAACAAGGATAAGCTGCTATTAATTTTTGCCTAGGGCTGCTCATATTCTCTTTTCCTAGTTTTATTTCTGGATCCTTTCTTATGTTGTATTTGGATAAATTCCAGGACATTATACACAAAATACCTAGAGGAAGAGCTGGTTCCTGCTCAATAACAATGTTCCGTTTTAAGATATCTCAGGTTAAAGGAAAAAAAAAAAGTACAATGCCATGTCACTGGAATTCGTTTGTCTTCTGGAGGAAAGATGCTGAAACTCTTGCTTCAAAAGCTCTGTGTGGGAATTATGTCCTGAAGCCTGGATATTCTCCAGGGCTTAACTGTGCTTATTCATAGAAACACTAAACTTTATGAACGGGACAGCAGACCTCTAAATGTGGCTCTAATGCGGAGTGGGTATTGTTTTTTGCACACTCTGATTAGCAACACTGAGCAGATGTACACTTTGGAATAATTAGTAAAATGGACAGGAATTAATGCAAGTTTTGCTCTGAACACAAACCAGAGGAGCTAAACAAGTCGTCTTTCTATTGGAATTTCTCACTTAAGTAAGGTTTCACTTTGCATGGTGTTGGGTTGTGTTATGTGAGGTATATCTTATCTGTCTCTCCATCGTAGAACTTCTTTCTGGTCCAAAGTCTATGGTGGCAGACTGTGGGATAGAAATGTGCATTTCCCCCCATATCATCTTGCTCTGCAAGATGACGATAACAAGACTAAGCAATGTAGTTAAACCCGCAAGAGTGAGATTAGGTTACTGCTTCACATATACTTTTGACAATGTAAGAGAAATATGAATCCAAATATCTTTGTTACTAATATTATCTGTTTTGGAGGGTTTTTTTGCCCCCCCCCCAATAGGGATGAGAAATTAACTTTTAAAAATAAAAAAATAAAACTCAAGTTAACATTCTTGTAAGGTATCTGAGCTTGTGTGAAAGTAAACTATTGTTTAGTTGGCTTAAGCAAAATAGGGTGGTTTTTGGTTTGGTAGAAAAGCAGTCAAGACTTCAAAAACAGTCGAAATCAATGTGTACTGCTGCCTGGACTTCCTTAGTTTGCAGTCCTACCTGTGGAGAACCAGCAGTGCAAGAGGGTCACAAAAGTAAGACATTAATAAAAAAAATCCAATGTGAAAATTAAAAACTATTTTTTATAGTGTTAACAGATAAAAATGTTGAGTGACTTTGTTTTTTAATGGAAGTCATAACATTTAGACACGTAAGAATATAACTGCCTTTTAAAATGTAAAATAGCTCCATGAGACTGCTTAACTGTCTGTACATGACATTCTCTAGGCTCCTTAACTAACGTTTGCTTTGTTTGTGAGATGAAACAAGGATTTGAAAATGAAAGATGGTCATGGTTTGAAAGAGCAATTGTTATCAGTGAACTTTGTTTCTTGGAAAACGAAGACCGCAAAGCTGGTACCTTTTGCTTTGAAGTATTGAAGCCTATGTTTCAGGCAGATGTGCAGGTCCTATTTTGATGATCAAGGATCACTATGTATTTCACTGAGCTATTTCAGTTTCCTCCCAACTTGAAAGTGTGCACCTTGGTCCTGTCTGTGCTTGAAAAATCATGAAAGAACCACAGGCTAGAAAGCAGTTAAACTAATGCAGATTAAAGGGGCTACAGTTTGTGATAGCTGAGGGTCTCCTTACTATGGCAATTGCTTACCCAAGTTTAGAGGCTGAGTATTGTTACAGTATTCACAAGTCTGGTGGTTGCTGACCCAATATTGACGATTTTAATCTAACATAGAGTAAATATCATCATCATCTTCCCTATCTCCAAAAGCAGCAATGTGCTTAGTATCTTTTATGTTTGATTCTTGCAGGCACTTTGAATGCTTATCTTATACCCTGTGTCCTGCTTTTGAATTTGCAGTGCAGTATCATAACACTTCATCTTTCAGTGGAAGAGCTAGCTTTCGGATGAAGCCTAGTGAAAACCTCAGGGTCACACCCTGTATCTGAACTGCTTTAGACATCAACCCAGCTGAATTCTAATTTATGGAAGAAAGCTTCCTATGCTGCATTTGCACTGTACACATTTAGGGAGACGTAGAATAGTTGATCTTGAAGTGTCATTTAGGCTGATTGTTCTGTTTTCATGGAAGTTTTGTCTGTAAGAGCCCTTGAACACACACTAATGAAAGAGGTGAATAGAAGTAGACCACAGAATTCTGAATCTACATTGTACCATATATCAAGAGATTAAAGTTTGTAATTAAATATATACTGAACAACTCTATCCAAACCTCTTTGCAGTTTGAATTTCAAGTTCAATATTGTGGTGCTAGCCCATCTTGAATCATGTGTCCATTAAAAAATTCAAGTTCAAGAGGGCCCAAAACTACCAATCACTTCCTTTTCTGTTGGGAATGCTTGTAAGATGGCTCTTATTTTTAGTGTCTGACATTGGAGATGGGAACTGGAGTGGGTGGAGGGATGGAGGTCCTTGCAAAACATAGCAGACCAAATGACAGTGTTGTTCCACCCCTGCATCTGATTCTGACACAATGGTATATAGCTGCCAGAGTCCTGTACAGCTGCTAGAAGAGCAGTGTCTGAGTCAAGATCAATGCTGTGGTATTCCCATTCTGTATCTTTTTATTAAGCACAAGTCTTTGGACAGAAGTAATTTTAGCGAATCTAGGAGGATTTGGGAACTTTTCCCCTTCCGTGCCCCTTCGCTTAAGACTGTAGTTCATCTGAAAACTGAAAATGCCATTTAAAAAAAAAGAAAATCACAAGCCTCTGTGACAGGTCACTAATCTGTCCTTAAGGAAATGGCAGTGAGTGAGAGGGGCAAGTCTGTCATCTGGGCAGGCAGTGGGGAGAGGACTGTGAAGTCTCATCGACTGCTTGGTTAATGGCAACATACTGAACTGCCAGGCAGGCTCATTAGGGACATGCTGTTAATTTGGTCAGGCAAGCGCTGCCAGGCTGCATTGTGTAGAGTCAAGCAGTGTGAATAAAGCCCGTAAGCAAAGCTGCTGGAATCTGCTTTTGTGTTCCCTTTGGACGGCTGTCCTCTGTTTTGGGCTTCTTTTCCTGTTCAAAGTGGCCACGTGGAGTTTTGGCACTGTTAGTGCTGCCCAAACATTATAGATTGCAGAAGTCACCTAACTTGTGCTGAGATGAGTTACCCTGCTTCTCTTCTCAGCTGTTTTTGCATACGTATATTTATTCAGAGTGCCAATTTGCAACTTCCGGTGACTTAATTCTCTTTAAAACCCAATTTGAAATGCTATAGGTATTTTCCTTATCTTCACTGCTCACATCTGCTAGGCACTAGCTACATGGCAATTAAAGTTTGCATTTCTTTTCTACTGTCAAAAGGTAACCTTTTTCCCCTCCACTGCCTGCAAGTCAGAGTCCTGCAGGTGGTTTTGGAGGTATGACATTATGTGCCTTACAAATCCACTGCAGTCCCTGGAAGAGCTGGGTAGTGAGCTGTAATGGACTGACTCTTTTGGGCAGAGGGAGACCAGTGGTGGGGAAAACCTGCCATGTGCAACCTAGCTGGGTGGGCGTCCTGACTCCTTGTGTGATGGACTAGAGTGACTCCTCATGTGATTATTGTAAAAGGTTGGGCAAGGGTGAGAGATTGTTTCCATCTCATAAAGGGAACAATCAGATTGGCTTAATGCTGTCTCTCCCCAGTGTGTGTCAGAATATACTGTTAACTTAGGAGTTGGAACCCAATGGAGAATTTTCTGATTCTCTACCATGTGTTTGCCTTTATGACTCCAGTTCCTCTCTCATCCTTTGGGGATGTTTTTCCCTGACATCTTCAGTCTTATTAAAACTTATTTTTGTTTCTCCCTAGTTTTCTACCAGAGAAAAGGCTGAAATTAATAATTTTCTGGTAACCATTTTCTACGTTTTCACCGGATTTATCTGATTATGTTAAGGCTGGGTCAAATATTCTATTAAGAGTTTCAGATGCTATCAGAACCAAAGCAAAAAAAGGTTTCCCAGGAGATCGACTGTATGCTTGCATGGAACAGACTTAGCTGGGAATTGGCCTGCACACTTACCTTGCAGGGAGCTGCACAGCTCCAGCACTTCTATCACTAAATACCTGGGGAAATCATTAGTTGTGAATAGACGGCATTCTCCACCTGCTGTGTCAGGCTCTGTTATCGTGCTAGGAGGCTGCCCTCCTCCCCAGAAACAAGCGGAATTCGTGCCTCTGCCTATTCAGATAGAGGGATATCTATTTAATACAGTGCCCCACTTAGAGAAGTAAAGTAGTATTTTTCCAAGGGCGGAAAAACCCTTGCTGTGTGGGAGCGAATGCTTCTTACAAACAAGCACTGAATTTCCTTATTTTACTTTACCAGCGATTTCTATTAGAATAAGGCTGGAGGGAGGGAAATTTGGAATGATTCTGGGAAGCTTTGACTCAGGAAGGAGAGAATGATTCATAGATTTTTACTATTGTTATTTATGAAGGAGAACAGACCATTGAACCTAATATTTTACTTATCTTTCTCTTTGAAAACTTAAAGCATTTATGCAGTGACCCCAAAAGAGATTGTGGGTTTGAACCAAGATCTTTTGGCACTAAAGCATAAATCCCAGCTGTGGGAGCTAGCCTACAACCATTTCAAGGTAGATTTATTCCTATTACCTTCATACTTGATAAGTATTTTGATAGTGAATTCTCAGTGCATCCCTTCTCTGTTTGTGGAGTGGTAAATAAGTTGTTCATGGGAAATGGGGGAAGCAGAGGCACTTTACGAAACTGACATCTGGCAAGTCTTGAGACTTGCTACTTTCTGTGTTGTGACAATGGTCAGTTTATCTCTGGTTATTGCTGGAGTCTCGATGTAAGAGGTCATTTATTCAGCAGTTGTTCTTTAGTTTTGAAGGGGTAAATTTGATTACTGACAAGAGCAGCTTGTTTAGTAGCAACCTTTTCCTTCTCCTTAATTTGGAAACTAACATTTACTTCTCCAAAAACAACTCTGCTGTTAATAATCAAAATATAAGATCAGTCACAAGGTGTACATTAGAAATAAGTTTTTAAGCTCCAGCTTAACATCATTTTAAGAACTATGAGAACTATTATTTTTGTGTTCTGCTACTATGAAAAAAAGATTAGTACAACCTAAACTATGTTTTAATTAAAATTTGGCAAGAGAATTTAAACGAAGGGAAAATCAAAACTTGACACAGTCTGTGTCACAACTGTAATTTCATTTTTGTACTTCAGAAGATAATGTTACTTAGTCTTTTAGTTAATTCCTTAAGTCAATTTTTAAAGAATCAATCAAACTAGATTCTGTCCAGTTTACGAAAATGGAAAGGCGCTTGGGTGTGGCCACACCATCTTATCTTTTCCACTTATGGTACCATATTGTAAAGGCCCGTACACCCCTAATAGTTTTGGGTATGCTGTCAGTGGCTGAGAGTCAGAGAAGCTTCCAAGCTTTTAACTTGGCTCTTAACTGATGGAGACTGAAACAAATGTCTCCATTATCCTCCTGAAAAATCCTGTTAGCAAAGCAGTCTCGTCATATCTAAGGTACTGGCTTGAATTTTGCTCGTATTGTTGTCTGTTAAGATACAGAGCATCTTAATCTCAGCAGATACAAGCGAATGCATGCAAAGACTCTTCTAGGGAGAAAAATTATATAGAAAGGACAAACATCCATTGTCACAGCAGGTATAGAAACTTGAACTTAGATCCAAGTATTTTACTGCACTGGGGAAGGCAGGAGTCCTTAGCTTCCAGAACTGTGAGGCGAACACTTCTGACACCTATCCTAGAGGGATTTCCTTATAGCCTCAAGAAAACTGATTTATGACAGTAGCTGTAATAAACACATTGTGCAAAGTTAATAAGTCTCCAAGGCTTTGGATAATCAACAGAAATCTTAAGTTCAACCTCTGATAAGAATTTATCAGAGGTTGAATAGATCAGAGGTTGAAGTAATCATAGACATTTAGTTGACATGTAAGCAGTCCTCTAAGCTCACCAAAAATAATTTCTTTGTTCATACTTATTAATGCAGTTGAAACTTTTTTTTTTGCTTAAAGGTCTGTAGCAATGTCAGCTGCATGGCAGTGGAAGAGATGTGATAGAGCATCAGAAATCCATCAATAGTCTCTTAGTAAAGCTGCAAAATAAACTCTTTGAACTTTACTGTAGTCAGTTTATGCCTGGAATGAACTTGTCCTGTGTCCTGTCAGAGAATCTGGATAACTGTTTTGATAAAAATAAGATATCATCTGCTAGTACCTTTCAAAACTGAATTCAAAAAGTGAGCCGTACAGTCAAACGCTGGAGTGTATGGATAAAATTACAAGGAGAAGCTGTTTAAGAGCAAACATATGTCAAACATAGGCTTCCTCCTAATGGGCTTGGACTTTGTAGCCCACTTAGGTTGCCAGAAGTGAACACAACATACAGTTTGTGGCTTTTGTGTCTTATTTCTTAATGCAATGCATGATGTACAAATCCATACACTGCAGCAAAATACAGGGATCTGTAGTTACCCTACCAAGTGGCCTGTCTCCTGTCCTTGATTTGACCCGTGGTGTTCTCCTTGGCTATCTTGAGCTCCCTCTCCAAATTAGCAATCTCTGCATAAAGAAAATGAGCATCAAGATGAATCCCAGCAAGAAGGATCCTCATAATGAGACTAAAGGCTCTCCGTTTCATGGAAAGATTTTGTCAGTCATCAACATGCTAAAATCCACAGTCCAGGCAGTACATCCCAGAGATCATTATTAAGGAGTGTGGTTAAAAATTGTTTCCCTGGGAGCGATTTTGCTGCTTGGGCAAATCTCTCACAGGTGCAATATATTAGGAAGGCCAGACTGCTTCTTATAAACAAGGAAACAAGACCGATCCAAAGAATAGGCAATGGTATGTTGCTTTGCCAGCAGGGAAAGTCCAAGAGAAGACTGCAAATTTTAGTGGAAGTAGAATTTGGTGGGAAAAATCCATAGTCTACAATGGGATTTTTGAAGGGAACTATTTATTCTGTACAAAATTGTCCAGTCTACAGAACTGGTAGTTTAAGAAACCAACAGAAATACCCAGAGAAAAACTCAAGCAACCTAACCTGGTTATTGAATGAATGTTGCCCTCTTTTTGTATAGTATAGGTGGGACTGACAATAGATTTAAGTCATCTGCTATAAAACATGATTTGCTTTGCTATGGGCAATTTGAAGTGCAGCAGCCAACACTGATTGTTCAAGTTGGGTGACACCAGCATTTGCAATCTGAGATGCAGCCCCCTTTTTTCTTTTTTCTTTCTTTTTTTTTTTTTGGAAGATGATCAAAAGAATCAAAATAGGCACCTTCCTCACCTGAGAGGCACAGAGGTAGGTAAGTAGATATTTTTGCAAATTCTCTTAACAGCACCCCCCAGCTTCAGCCTGACAATACAACACTGATATGTTCCTCTTCTCTCCTAGAAATGAGAATTCAAGATCCAGCAAGAAGGTAAGCTACGTAGTTAGTTATAACAAATTCTGCATCCATTCTAAAAAGATTTTTCCTAGAAATCCTTTCAGTCTGAAATTCAAATATTTATCTTGCAAAATTTTCTGGTCCTTTTTTTTTTTTCTGTAATACCTTAAAGTACATGTAGAATGTGGTAATTTATTCTTTTGTTTCCTTGGCTAAGGGGAATTCAGTGTGGCTTTTTGCTCTACCCCACCAGTTTGAGTGATTCATCTTGCTTTCCAAAATGATCACGTCCATCAATCCAACTGCAAACCCTTTTTGAAAACAACTTGCCACTGTTAAATATACTGAATAAAAGGAAGCCAGATTATCTCAAATACATGTTTCTGTGACAATAAAATGATTTCTAGGATAACTATCTGTAGCTGGAACTGAGAGCTATTTCAGCATTGAACAAATAAATCAACCAACCTTCCCATTCCCCACCCCCCTCACTAAAACCACTGGAAGGAGTGTATAACCAGTATTTGATATTTTTCTGCAGCATCCAGAGGAGCCTGTGGAAGCAACCACCTGAAACAGTCCTCTCCACCTGTAGCCTCATGTGCCTTATCTCTGAATCACCGCGTATGGGCCTTCTCCTGGCACTGAGTCAGGCTGCTTATTGTTAAACATTTTCCCATCTGTTTTTGGCTCGACACTGGATTCCTCCTGGACGGTGAATAGTTTCGAAGGAAAATGACTCGACTGAAGCAGAATACAATTTGAAGAACCCTCCACATGTTATTGCTAAATCCTGGGAGCCTTCCTTCAGGATTAGTGGTTCCTAAGTATCTTTGATGGCCAGGGATAGCAGCGCTCTGGTAGGCAGAGCAGGTCTCAGGTGGCCTCCTTGGCTCTGGTTTTGCCTCAGGTTGTTTTTGCTCCTCTTTCCTCAGAGCTGTCTTTCCTCCTCAGCTGCTCTTCTTTCTCTCTTACTCATGTGGTGTTGCTCTTCTGTGCAAATATATTTCAATTAAATCACGGTTGCTCTGGTTCCACCTTCCACTCTTTGTATTTGAGTATTAAATTTCACTTTATTTTTAATCAAACCACATCACATTTATTTTAGGGGTCACAGAAGCATATTTGGCATGTTTAAGTTGCCACTGTGAGGTTCTTCTCCAAACAGAATTCAAACCATTATGTTACAATTTGTACCAGACCCTTCCTAGCAGCTGTGTTTATACAGCTTCTAGTAAAATGGGCCCCTGATTAGGATTTTTGAATAGCTCATTCACTGTAAAAATGGTGTTTTGAACATCTAAAAAAATTGGGATAATATATGATTGAAAGTTTTGGTTTGAAGAAATGTCAGTGGCAACACTGCCAGATTTTAGGCCCAAAACATCTTCACCAACAGTATCACAAAGATAAAGTTACTGGAATTTAATTGGGCAAGAATTGTTTTTCTTTTGCTTGTTTAAAAAAATAGCTGAAAAATTCATGTGACAGAGATTGAAAATTACATGTTCAGAGTAGTCAGCCAAAATGGTTGAAGTTTGGTAAATTATACGAAACCGAGGACAGGTTCTTTATCTTGGAATTGTCAAGCAACAGTAATTTGGGGGCAACTTGATCCAGAATAAGAAACTGAATATTAGAGTAGTTCTGGGGTTGCTTCACACCTATCAAGATAAGCTGTTTGAAAAACCAGAACCCATCCTCTATTGTGAGTGACAGCGATACACACTACGGACCCTGTCTGTTGGACAGGTGGGCTGTAAATAGCCGTTCTGTTCCTGCCATGCCAGGCAATCTCTTCATGAGGTTGGAGAAGCGATAGTTGGTGTGCCAACAGCAATGCCTTCTGGTGTACAGGGAGCCCTGCAGGCTTGAGGAGTGTTAAGGCTGGGAGGAAAAGGTATCTCATCTGGGCTATTCCCCACTGTGGAGTTGGCAGCTGCATTTCCAATATTCTGCAAGTTTGGTTACATGCTTTCTTGCTGCAGGTAACTGGCACTGAACAAAAACAGTAAACGTACATTAAGGCAGGGAAACACAAGTGCCGCTTCTGCTCCATTAAACTGGAACATATGATTAAAGGACCAAAAGCTACTTTGGCTGACAAACTCCGTACTTAAATGTTTTTAAAATCGTAAACTAAGAGCAAAGATTTATAAGTTTGTGTCATGATCCATAAATCTAGATCTCCTCTTGTCCTTTTACTCTAGACAAATGGCTTGTAGAGGAAATTGCTGAAACCTAGACTTATCCAAACCACTACAGTCAGCCTTCTTAGGTCAGACATGTAAGAAACATCTGTAATTGTTTGAGGAATTTGGCAGACAATCTTGTACTTAAATCACATTTTCCCCTTTGAAAGTTGGAAATGTCCATGTATAAATTAGACACGCAAGACACATACGTCTGCACTTGTGGAATTAGACAAGGTATCAACTTGCTGTTACCTTGCAAATCCTACTGCAAGGTAAGAGCAAGTTGATACTTTACTATAGTAAAAGAGACCAGCTAAAGGTTCTTTAAAAATGTGTACTTTTTTTGTGCCTCAGCATAAAATCTAGTAGTTTTAAGGGGTGTTGCCATTAAGTGGCAGGCTACTTCAGTGTTTAGAATTTGACACTTAGTTTGGATTTTGCCGAAGACTAAAATGTAAAGGTTTTTTGAATAAAGTTACACAAACCCTCCTTTCCAGGCAGAATTGCTGGTATTCGCATAGTTGGCACGTACTGGGCCTCTTGAGTACATTTAGCATACAGTTGTGCATAGTCTGTGTAGAATCATCTCGTCCTGTAATGAGATCATGTGAATTCAAAGCATATTAAATGTAATCCTGGTTTTCAGGATTATACCCTGCAAATTTAAAATTGCAGAGTATAAGAAAGGCATAATGTTCCTGACTGCTTATTATAAAAAATGCGGCCCAGCTCATTGTGAAGTCTTTGGTTCTGCCACTGAAAGCAGAATTCGGTAAACAGACTTCAGTGGGAAATTCAAGCTGATGTCTGGTGACCTTTGTCAAGCAGAACAAATGATTGCTACGTTTGCCAGAATTGTGTTAGTGCTGGATGCTTCTGGTACAGCCTGAGCAAATGAAGTTTAAAAGTCTGGCTGTCTATCAGCAAACGTTGCCTTTTGATGGAGTCTACAAATGCTGTAGCATAGACCCTCCAGGCAGGAATTTGAGTCTCGGCTTTATTTGATGCCAGGTTCTTTAATAGTTTCAGAAAGTGATTTTGCTTGTACTAGAAAAGCATGATGAAAACAGGCAAAATCCTGAATAATGTGTTAAAATTCATTCCCGTGTGTCAGATGCCTCCATAGCGTGTCCTTTGGTGGACACAGTAGTTGTCTGAACAACCTGAGGAAGAGGCTGTCGCACAGATGCTGCATACAGGCTGCATCTCTGTGTTTTCCAGCTCAGGAATGACAAAGAATAGCTATCAACTATATAAGCTTAACTCGGCTCTTAGTGGACAAAGAGCCAAAACCAGGCAAGAAATAAACCCCAAAAATGAAAAGCCAAAATTTGCAACTACTCGTTATCTTTTTTTTTGGATGAATAACCTATAAGACCTAAAGGTGACTGGAAGACTCATCTGTGTTTCTGACCCTGCCACTGAAATGCTGGTATGTTTACTGTGGAAGTGCCCATGGTAGCTTTGAGCTCAACGATGTACTAGATTTCTTCCTAGCAGCATTCAGTGACCAATCTTGTGTGATGCCAAGCCTTTCCATGTTCAGTAACCTGCTTTATTTTAAGGACAAGCTTAGTTGGTCGTCAATAGTCCTTCTGAGGCAAGGATTTTTACTGTGGGCTGTTTGAGTGAGAATCACACTAGAGGGAATGAAGGTGGGAGAATTGTCTCCCTTGAAGTCGTTCCTGGAACAAAAAATACCACTACTGTCTTCAATATGTCACTACTGTAGCACCATGAAAAACAGGCTGACTGTTTTCTTGCAACACTTTCTCCCACCTTTGCTCTTGTTTTCCTTTCTGCCCTCTATACTTTTTCCTTATTGCTCTATCTTCAATATTCAGTATCCCCCTTCGTTTTTACTTATTATTCCTTTACACACTTAATCTGAGGCAGTCAGTTCCAACTGCTGGTTTTTTGCCTTTACTCCCTGGGAAACATCCACATCCTTTCTGTTTCCTTCCCAGGGCTTTTTTGTATGCCAGCACTAGCACGTCTTAGCCAGCTTCAAGCCTCCCTGCTCCTCCAGCCAGGCAAGTAGTTAATAGCAACAGACTGGGCGCTGGACTGGCCTCAGCTGAGTATCTCCCCTTTGGGATGTTCTTGGTGGCTACTGCCATGCTCGATACAGCACAGCCCAGTTTCTCTGTATGTGCTGGGGGTGGCAGGACGGGTTGGCATAGAAAGCGCAAAGCAATCTGGCATCTTCCACAACTGCAATTTTTTTCCCCATGAAGAATATAGGTTTCCTTTTCAGGAAGATGTACCTGTTTGGAAGATATTTTTCACATCTTCAGGGGAATACAGTGTAATATTTCTCTTGCAAGCCTATCTGAACTACTTCAAGAAGTTGCAGTGAGTATGTTAGAGCTGATTGGCAGTTGTCAGTCACTGGTTATACATCTTCAATGTTTTTCTTAGGCAGGCTGAATTGCCCGATATAGCTCTCTGGAATGTAGCAGAAGGCAGTGCAGCATTTTCATTTAATTGCTTGTGGAGATAGCTGCAGGATTGTGGTGTCAGAAAATACTGCTAAATCTCAGGGGATTTCTTGGCATTTTGTTGCCACAATAAGGTCATAGTTGTCACAGTGGCTTAGTACAGCCACAGAATATATGTGCAATCATTTATGCAGCCTGAAAATGTAGTGCAATAATAAAATACTCTATTGATGTATCTGCAACTTGCATTCATTTGGGTCTTCTAATGCTACTTTTGTCCTTTGCTGTATTGTTTAAATGCATATTTCTCACATTTGAGATTTATAAAGACGTTAAGAAGAGTTGTATGCTGTCAGCCTGGTCACATTTTGCAACCAGTCTTAAATATGATCCTAGTTGTGGGTTTGTGTCTCTCAGCTGTCTTCATTACCTAGGCATTTCAGTTTTGTAAATCTATATTTATAAGGAATTTGTTCCACAGTAGAACTGCCATTGCATTGTTAATACCAAGATGACAAGTGGCCTGAAAATGAGGTGTCGAGCAAACACAGGCAGTTTCCACTTGAGGTTTTTTGACTCTCCTGAAGCCCAGCCAGTCCATGTTGTGGAACATTTACAAAGTAAGATTAATGCAGTGCAGAGCTGCTGCTGAATTACAGGAAAGCAGTCACTTGAGACAAAAATGAGGTTGCTGTGTCTCCACACCTCCCCTAGCAGGTCAAAAGCTAGCTTTGTTTGAGAACGTAAAGGTATCTGCTTTTCTGTGTGTCATAGTTGAGATCTCCTTGTTCAGGGTTATGTTCACTGTATGCAAAATATTAGCCTACAGCAGGGGTGGATTTTTCCAGAAGAAATTATCTTAGTTGCACGAGTGTGAAAAATGCTGTCTCTGTGTTGTGTTTTTGAAGGTCCTTTTCTCACCCTATAATCTTTGTGTCTATTCCTTTTGTCTTCTGTGAGATGTTTCAGTTCAAGCATTATGATTAAGTCAGAAGAGCACTTGCCCTGTGAGCAACATGAAGAATGCTCCAGTTACCTTCTTACCTGTGTCTATGGGATTAGACTATGAACTCTTCAGCTGAAAACATCCCTGGCAGGTTGCTCATGCGCCCAGTCATTCTGGCCCAAGCAGAATTGCTTACATAAGTAAAAAAACTCAATGGGATCTTGCAATGCTACTTAGCAAACTCATAGGCACATTGGTTATGGTAGAGTATTAGTGGAGGAGCTTTCCTGATAGTTCTTTGTGCTTTTACTATTTCTATTTGTCATGGCCTTGGTGCCTCTCACTTCTGGGTTTGTTTTTAGTAGGAGCTTTGTTTCTCTGTTGTGATACATTTGAGAATTCACTGCTTTTTTTTCCCAGAACTTAAACTGGAAAGAGATTTTCAGTATGTCTTGCAGAACAGATATGAAATCCAAGCTAATCAGACTAATCTGATAAAATAGATTTTAGAATTAATCTTAACACCAATCTGCTGCTCTGTAAAAAGCATACGTAAGCAGTATTTATTGTCTGTAGCCACAAGAGGGGGAAAAAAAAAAAGCCCACGTGTAGGATGGCTGCGTTCCGCTACTGCAGCAGGACAGAATTTCCTAAGAACACTGAATGTGATAATCACAGTCCAGTGTGTTAGCCTAAACTTGCTAATAAAGGTTTGTGCACAAACCCAGCCTCTCTGAGAAAGGAGAGAGCGAGCTGAAAATCATCCCTAGAAGCCTGGAGGATTTTAAAGGTGAATAGGGAGAAGAGGAGGAAAAATATGATTTTCGGGCTGTAATGAAAGATGGCTTTGGAGGACACGTGCATGTGCAAGGAGCCTGAGGGAGGAAGTGGAAGATAGAAAATTCAACGTCTTTGAACACTGACAAATCACCTGGCTATGCTTAATGATCTGACAGCATCTTCTCACCAGCTGCATCAACATTAGGGCTGTTCATCACTTTTATAGATTCATAGCATTAGGTAACTCAACTTTTCTATCAACACATGGTTTTTCTTGCCTGGTGAGCTGAAGAACAGCTTCTTAGAGTTACTTCAGCAGGGGAAGCATACAAACGAGCAGGCTATATTCCATTTCAGATTATGTGATTTATGTCTCAGAACCATTTTTGTCTGCCACAACCATTTGAAGCTTGAGATGTTGATCCCAGAAACTGTTATTTTGCTATTGATCACCAAAGGTTTGGTCATATGTTTCTTCTGATCAAAATATTTGTGTCTTCACTACCCTCTTAGTGAGACTTCCCCGTGTCCCCTTTGATGGAGTTAAGGAATGGCTGAAAGTAATAAAACGTAAAAATGGAGAGGTTTTCATAAAGGTAGCATTTGTTTTGGGAAGCAGTGGTATCTTTACCATTTATTATTGGGAAGCAGCTATGTCATCACACTTGTTGTGAGACAGCCATATATAGCTGCTGGATGGAACTGATTTTTAGAAAGCTATTTTATAAGAAGCATCATTCATCACACTGATCCACTGAGCGGCCTTGATGCGGCCAAAACTAATGGGTATACTGTAGCATCAGCAACCACACTGAAATAAGAAAGTAGAGTCTTTTGGGTTTGGACTTCTTTGTGTGAAGGTGTTGTTGATGGTTTTGGTGGTGATGGTGTAGTTATAATGGTCATTCACATGATTTGCCATAGATCATAGCTTTTTGGACTAGGAAGGACTGTCCAGTGCTTATGCTGTTAAACTTTAAGAAAATGCTTCATGTATAAAGTGATGAGATTTTGTCGTCGACTAAAGAATGTGTGGAAAGAGGGGAAAGCAGGACTGGAAGAAGGGTGATTCCATTTGCAGATAACATAGAGGCCAGAAATTGCTGTTTGTAGTACAGAGTTTCTGTCGTATTCCTTTAACACAATGATGGTGAGAAGTCATTCAGAAGTGCGTTCTGTTTTGACCATGCTTATGAGCTTTCTTGTTTTCACTAAGTGTATTTGCATATCTGAATTTCCTTAAGGGAGACCTTCTAAGCAGAATTTAAATCAAACTTTAACATTTGCAAGAATAAAAATGAACATTGTATAACTGATCACAAAAACTACAGTTTATGCTTGAGTGCAAGTATCAAAGAGGACTTTGGCATAACTAACACGGTATCCTATGCAAATATTCATAGTTGAAAAGGAATTAATCCCTTTCCAAAGGACCAGCACAAATCCTTCAATGGCACATAAGCCTGCTTTTGAGGGAGCAGGTGCTTAGCAAGCCCTGAGGATTCAGATTTCAAAACAATCCATACTCTGCATTGACACATGCAAATATCTTTAAAACAAATTTTCAAACACTTATTCTCTTATAAATTTGCTATAAATTCTATACATTGTGAATTTAGCTGTAACTTGCATGGCATGCAGAAATTCTGTAGGAGCAGGACTTTGGTCATCTCAGTCTGGAACTGGACAGTATCAGCTTTAAGTTGGGATAGGGCAAAGCTGTAATTGATGGTTAGCCAGGTCTCTTTGCCAAGCTGCTCATTTTGATCATTCATAGCAAGAGACCCTTATTTTGTAAAAATCCTTTTGTTGGTGAAGACAGCAGACAGGTTCTGTTCTGTCTTTGGAGAAGGTGGCATGGTGCCAGCGTCAGCAGCCAGCAATCCAAAGTGTTGTGCTTAATCACAAGATTAATTTTTTCCTTTTATTGGCTTTTCCTTTCAATATCACCAAGCATGACATGTTGTAAAACAGTAACACTAGTTGAACAAGGGTTGGCTTGCATCTCTAAGCCCCCTGGCTATGTTGATAGCAAAATGAACATTTGGCTTGATGTGCAGCCAATAGAGACTCCCAGGAAACCAAACCAGGAGAACACAGTTGTCAATGAATGGGCCATGTGCCTGGTGAAGAATTAGGGAAGAGGAAGCCAGATGCACCTGGGTATAAGAGCTGTACTGGGGCTCATGTTGTTTTTTTTTCTTACATATTTCAAGCATCTGTGGTTTCAATAGCATGTCAAATACGTGTTTTCAAGTTATAGATCCAATCCATTAATGATCTGTGGTTACATTAGAATGTATTTATTTTAGCCTTAGACTGGCCATATGCAAGTTAGCTTCTAAAAGTGGATGGTAGTAGATTCAGATCAAGCTAAAGATTTGTACTTGTCCTTCTGAACACAATGACTGCAGGAGGTTGTGTTTTGCATTAAATCATATAGGAAGAAATGCCTTTTTTTTTTTTTTTTTTCCCCCTAGAGGGATTATGATAGAGTCAAAACTTTTTTATCCTTGGAGTCTGCAGCAGTGACTGGGGAGCATCCCTAGTGTGCTATGCCATCATGGAGAAATCTGGTCATAGGTAGGAGTGCTTGTGGTGGACAAAAAGGCAGGCTTAGTCTGTCAGCTCCCGTATCTGCAACCAGCCGTGTTCATTCATCTTCATTCAAGGGACTTCTCTGGTCTTGGAATGAAAGTTTAGCAGAGTTTGGTGCGAGTGCAAAGTGCAGGAGTGGATAACTCACTGCTTAGCAAAGTAGTGTATGTGAGCTTCCAGAAGCTTGCATTTTGAGGGGTATTAATATTTTAAAACTTACATGAATATACTCCTGTCTTTCTATAGTCTATATTGTAACCTATGAATATTATGCTCCTAATGGTCTGTGCTGCTAAAGACAGATGATAGAACTTTACTGTACATACAGGAAGATAAGTATGCCTTCAGGGTAATGTCCCTTCAAATTAAGACTTCTGTTTGTGGATTTGACTTGTTTTACTGATGTCTTCAGCATAAAGGCACAGATTTGCAGGTATCATTTTCAGACAAATTGCATTTTATGAGCTTTTCTCAATCAACAGGTAGGGCAAACAATAATGAGTTAATATTATGAGTTAATAATAATATAGCTGCTAAGAGTTCAAGGACCATTACATGGTACAGTCAGAGGCTGGTGCTAGCTTCTCAGGGCTGGGTTCCCTTGAAAGAAAGGGTTTCAGATTGCTGCCTTGACTTGCAGTTGTTCTTAATGCCCGTTTTACAGGAGCTGCTTCTGTCAGTTCTTTCTGTGCTAGAGATCCTTCTGCAACGAAACTGTTCTATGAGGGATAATCTTGTGAAAAGATTTCAATAACTCGAAAGTAAAAATCTACAAATGACTCTCATGTGCTACGATGCCCCTGTTGAATGTCACTTTTTCAAACAGATACCATGGGGCAGCTCTCAAGGAAGTGGCCTAATTTTTTGTTTCAAGGATTAAATTTTTAACCCCTCATTTCCCACCCCATGCTTGCTTTCTTAAGGAGATGAGACTTGAGGGTTGGGGGGGATTAGGTATGGTTATGCATTTATGTAAATACGAAGTATTGACTGGAAATTGCAGCAGGAGATTGCAACCAAACAGCTGTAATTTAGCAAATTTAGTATTTATTGCAGAGTTAAACAAAATGCTTTATTGTTTAGACCATTATTTGCCTTGGGCATTGGCTTAGACAGTTGCGTTGGCTGAACAGAATTTCCTAACTCCCTTTTCCACACCAGAGAAGATTAAGTAGATAACAGCAACAATTGGCTGTTTTGATCTGGCCTTGACATATGTTCCAAGCATCTACTTCATGATCCAACTAAATTATCTTTCTCTTTGATGGCTGCAGCACTTTACTCCTACTTTACCATTACTGCCACTTTTGCTCCATCAGGGGCTTCTTTCTGAGCTTTCTTTCTGGTCAAAAATGAACAATTTTAAAAGATTCCTGCTGCATAGCATGTAAATTCTTTATGCGCAGGGAGTGTTCCTGACACGTTAGAAGTATGCAAAGTCTTTTGGAGTTACAAAAAAGCTTCACTGAAGGAAACAAGTTCAAAGCAAAAGTTAGAGGAATTGCATGAGGAAGCCTTAGTATTCTTGGCAGACAAGAGCTCAAACAAGTTGTGATGCTACATGGTGATGGTAATGAAAGTTGGAGACAATGAACTGCAGAAAATTTCTGTGAAGAGCTTTACCCTGAAATTTCACTGGCTGTTCTCATGCGCTGTCCCACCGTCTGCTGGGAAAAGGCTTCTGATCAGCAATACAAGTGGGTCACATAAGTTTCCTGCATCTTGCTAGGACCCCAGGCAGCTCTAATCAAACCTTTTTCAAAATGCTTACTTGGTTTCTGAACAGAATTTATCAGCTGGCATGGAGCAGTGCTTTAACTCAATCCTTGATGCAATTGGATGTTGTAGGAAAAGCTGTAGAAGTCCTGCTTTCCTTTCCATGTGCTGCTCTGTAGAAGGGGCCATCTGCTGCAGATGTTGGTGACAGTGTTACTGGCCATCTTCTTTAGAAAGCAAAGATTTGAGACTGCTGTCTTCCCTTTTGACCAGGGTTGAGGCAGGCTCCAGCTGGTGCTCAATTCCAGCTGTGCTGGCTGGTCGTTTTTTCATTCCCTGCACTTGGTACTACATTCCTGTTCATGTCAGGTCTTTGTTCAGGAGGAAGGAATACACTAATACACAGGAAAATCTGTTTTCCTCTGTGCTTAGGTAGAGGTGTTGGTCTACTAGTCTGTTTTATATCAGTCCACATTGTAAGTGTTGTGATTTGGCTTAAGTGTAAACATGGAATGGACCTGGAGCCTGACACTGGAGTTGCAGCTATTGGTTACAAAAGCTTTGAAGGGCTGGAGCCACATTAAGATAGAGCATAACTGGGAGTGTCTGGAAGCTGCGCACATATCTTCATTTGAACCGTTTTCTTCTCACACAGCTGTGATGGTAGGAGATGAGGTAGCACTAAATGATTATAATACTGACAGCGCTGTGTTTCTTCACGCTTATTTTAGTTCCTGTGTTGTGAGTATCTCAGCAGTCTGCAAACACTGCAGGCAGGACTGCTTTTATTGTTTCGAACAATGTTGTTTCAACACGCAGACCACCCGGTGGCTGAGAATTGTGGTAGATTATGAAGAATGTTCATCAGTGTGGAAGGTGCTGAGCAGCTAACTGGTAGAGTTGCTTCAGTTATTGAACTTAAAATACTGAAGTGAACTGGCTGGATAGGCTTCTGCATCTGCATTGCAGATTTGCACTGATCTAGGAGATCGATGTTGGGCTTGGCTATGCTAATGCAATTTTTCTACCGGACTGCAGCTAATTACCCAATACTGGCTGGCAGCATCCACCTGTAAGGTTGCATCCACTCTGCAGAAAGGGGATGCTTAAGGAGCAAAACACTTCAAGGTGACTCTCACGGTTTCGCCTCCACTTGTGAGCGGTATGATACAGGAAAGTTCATATAGCACTGGAGACAACTTAGCAACAACTGATTGACTAAAATGTGACAGTAAGAAAACTGAAAATTGAGGGGAAGGTAAAGTAACGCATTATTATGGTACTTTATGATTGCCTTTCACTGAACGTACAGAAAAGGCCGTCATTAAAGACAAACGTAAAACACGCCTTTCCTGTTTACTAGAAAAAGGACTTTGGGCCTACTGAAAAATCCAGAAATTTCCAAAATTCAGAATTGGCCAGAGAAATAATGAGCAAATGAATGTGTCCTTTCTGAAAACCTTTTTTGATCCAGAGGATGCAGTTCTTTTTTTGCCTGTTTGCCTTTCCTAACTTCCGTGGAGTCACGCTGCAGTTAGACTAGATGTCATGCCAAACACAACTGTTCGTATATTGTTTGCCCACAAAGCAAGGTGTGGTGTTAGAAGTAGCTTTCAACACAAAAACAAACGACAAACAATAGATTTCACTAATAGAAAAAAATGTTGTATTGGTTTGGTCAGCCAATAACTTTACTAGTTTAAAAGAAAATAATGCCTGGACAAACCATGTTCTTTTCAATAGAGGTTATCCAACAAATCTTTCACATTTTTATCAGTCTGCAAATCAACTTGACAGTCACTGATTTCTAAAATTTTAGATCAAGTGGTAACTGCTGGACTCAAGCTCGTTTAGGACCCACTAGCAGAGCCACATGGGATTGGCACTTTCACCATTTAACATGGCTCTGCGAGGCAGCTGCAGATCATTTACTTTGTCTCCTGAGTCACAGTTTAGGAAGCCTTAATCCAAAACAAATGCTGTAAATCATCCCCTGTGGACCCAGCGAAGTCATCCGAGCTGAAGACGGATGGGAAATTACAATTTGCAAGAGAGATGTTTCAGAGAGGTTCTGTTTTTTGTGATCTGTACTCCTAACTCGGGGAGGGGGAGCTGGAGATTTAATTCCCCTGCAGTCAACTGCTCAGAGCCTGTGTGCAGAGTTTCGCTGGAGTTTCCCGAACTGAGTGTGGTATGTGTGCATCATGGGGTGGTGGAAAAACAAGTCACGCATTCTCTAGCCTGTCACCACGGGCTTTCTTCCTGTTTGAAGGGAGCTGAGCACTTTAAGTTCTTTTCTTTGTCGCTGGCTGTGCTGTCGTAAATGAGCAACACGAGATTATATGTAATTTGAACATTTCAACGCCTGTGTGTTTGTGAAGGCGAGCGTTCGGAGTGGAGTTGAACACGTAGGAAACAAAATCTTGGTAGAAAGTGAATCTGTTTCTCCTTGCCTGCTCCTCCCATCTGCTGCCCAGGCAGCCTTTCTGCCAGAAGTGCACACCCAGATTGACTTTTAAGAAGGGCGCAGCTTTGCTGAAATGGTTTAACTGCACAGATGCTGCACTGTCCCTCAGCCCCTTGTGTGCTGCACCCTGGCTCCCTCGAAGGGAGGAAGGAGCCAGGTTCAGGGAGGGGTAGTACAGAGGCTTTTTCTAGGTCTATTAAGATAGTCTGGATTCACTTTAACCCCTTCCTTGTATTGCTGGCACAAATCGTGAAGAATTTAAAACGTTTCCAGTTCAGGGCTGGGTTCTGCTGTCTTAGCATCTGTTACTATTGAGAATGAGGATACTTAGATTTTTCTTGCTGGCTGCGTTCACTGTATCTTTAGCATAACCATATCATTATCTCTAGCCTTTTACAAAAAGTCCTTGAGAAACTAAAGCCATGGTTATGTGAATTCAAGAGAAGCAAGGGATACTAAAGGAGCTGCTGCGTATCAATTACAAAAGACACAAGGCAGATGTATTTTTCTCATCTTGCACAGTTAAGACAACCAACATGGAGCTTTTGCTTTTTTTTTTTAAATAACCTTTTGAAGGAGGTTGTATGGCCTTTGCAAGCATGGAGTTTTGCAATTCAGAAATACTAATAAGTTTTAAGTATTTATTAATTCAGCAAAGATGATTGCTTTTGTTTGTGGCTGGAAGGGATTCATTCGGACCACAACCTCCAGATGTCCCAGGGACTGTGGTTTGCTTTGAGCTGTCGTGGTGAAGGAGAAGAGAGAATATGATGCTTTAGAAAGTAAATACAGAGTTAAAGTGTCTGTATGGGCAGCGCTCCATTTTGAGGGAAAAGGCAGGATCCAGTCTTTTGTTTAATTACAAAAAATCAAAGCAAAGTACCATGAAAAGCAAACAGATTTGTTAACTTGTCAGTTACTTGATTGATCTGGTATTGTAAAAAAAACCAAAAACAATTAGCACAACCATGCTGACATCTATGTTTAATGTTGAACAGCAAATATTGAAGAGCTGATAAAATGAGTGTCATTCAAGCCTGTGGAACAAACGGTGAAAAAGGCTCTTTTCCTAACCGTAGTATATGGAAACAGGCCTGTAAGCGTGTCAGAAAATTTAGTATAAACTTCACAAGTGAGAAGGTTTGGGAGTGCTGCAGTGATAAAAGATGAGGAAGAGCATGGGCCCCACTCCACATCTGTATCTCCATGCCCCACCTGCAGCAGTGTAAATCTCTTGATTTAAGGACTTAATAGTCTGTTGCTGATAATCACTGATTTCAGCCATTCTTTCAGTAAATCTGTGTCTATCCCTAGTTGGCGAACTTCTCTTGAGACTGGCTATAACATTTCGCAATTAATTTTTATTGACATATCTTTGTATTCTTTTAAAAGGAAAACTTCCCAACACTGCTGAGGGAGGGCAGTTAATGTTAAAGGTGAGGTGTTTCCAAAGTAAAAAATTTGCTGAATTGTGGAATATATATGCAAACTGGTGAAAAAATAACCCTTGACCAGGTCACTTACTCTAATTACTTGACAAATACTTTTTCAGGTAAATAAAAAAGAGCCTTTTTTTAGTCCAGTAGGTGAGTGAAAAAATATTTTTTGTAGGATTCAAATGTGCATCCTGGAATTAAGACATGAAAAAGAGACTTCTTTGGCTCTGAAAAAGAAATTGCTTTTCATATTCACCAAAGGGTACTTCAAGGATTTAACTTCTCAGAACACGGTTCATTTTTACCGTGTTACTGCCCTTTGGAGTCAGGTACAGCGTGCTACATTTTGAGAAGTTATGAGTTTCCTTTGCAGTTTTCTTCAGAATTTGAATTGTAGCTCTGTGCTTGGATCTTACAGTAGTAACGTAAAAAAAAAAAAAAAATCCTATCAAAAATTTTGACAGTAACATATGAGACCAGGAAGATTGGAGCTGTCAGTGTTACAAAACAAATTTATAAAACTGTTTCAGAAAAGGACCATAGTGACCGGGATATTCTGATTATTTATTTTTTTTTAATTTATTTCCCCTCCCTCAAATCAAAGGAGACAAAAGCACAGTTCTAACTTTGCAAGCTTTGCTTATGTCTCTACAGCTGTCCTCCTGTGATGTGCAGCACCACGCTTCCCTAACCATTATGGTAGACTCTGTCTGCTTTTGAAGAGGAATGTAAAGGAAAGTAAAGTATCCCAGAGTTTAAGACGTTTTCTAGTATAAGCCAAGACTAGTTTGCTTGTGGCATATGATTTTCAGGAAATATTCAAGGGATAAGGGGCTCTTTCAGAAAAACTGAACAGTAAATTATTTTCATTACACTGTGACAGCTGTTCAGCAAGAAGTAAATGTTTATATTTTTTCTGAAAAGCAGAATGGTGGTCCGTATTCTTTAAATTAAATCAAGGGGAAAAAAGCATGAATTATGAACTTCAGCAAAGTTCAGGAGCAACTGGGTATTTAAAAAGTATGCATAGTAATGCTAACTATTGCTATTGGAAGCAATGGTAGAGCTCCACAGACAAAACATCCCACAGTTAAGATCTGCATCCAAACCTCTTGCTTAAAAGTTTGGCCTGGAAATATCTCAACAGTTAAATCATAAGATGCTTGATGCTTCTCATTCTGATCCCAGCTGGGAATCTGGAAAGTGTAATGCTTAAGCTGAATATTCGCTTTGATTCTTGGAAATGGGAACAAGTTCCATCAATAAACTGTTTCTTTTTTATTTTTATTTTTTTTTGCTTGAATTGGTTTGCCTATTGCATGTCATTAGCAGATGGTGACACATATGCCATGTCCATAGTCTTGTATTTTGGTACAGGAGCTGCTAATTGTCCCATTTTAACTCAGGATTGTATTAAGCTTTGTTTAATGCATCTCAGGTAATTATAATCCAGGTTTATGTTGCTGAATTATGGCCACAGAATTGGAAGATTTTTCATTCATCAGGCCCAGAGCATAACTGTACCTTTTCTGATAACTTTGTGGTTCTTCCAAAAAAAACACCGCCCGAAATCACAAAACCCATAGGCTTTTAGTGAATACTGAGGGATCAGCAGGGAAAACAGCTGCCCTATATCCACTGCACTATGTCAGCAGGTACTCTTCTGCCTTTAAAAATGATGGGGTTTTGGGTAGAGCAACTAATACAGAAGTAAAGCAATGATGCTGCCCCCTGCCCTCATGGCTGCTGGTGAGATCCCTGCCTTGTTGCACTTCAGAGTGGAATTGGCAAGAAGCAAATCTATATACCAGGCTGAATTCTCTTTCCCTGTCTCTGTAATTAAGGTGCTACCATCTCTTCGGATGTTTTCTAAGCAAAGTAATTTTGTTTTCCGTCAACCTGAATGGAATACCTGTGCACCAAATAAATATTGGAAGACTCCCTTTGTATTTTGTCCAAGCTGACAGAAATGTTTAGACCTAAGATGGTGATGCTATGTTTCATCATTTAAATAAAAAAATGACTGTTAATGTGACAGTTACTATGGATTGGTTTAGGTTTTTATTGCCCCCAAAAAGCATTTTTGTTTTTGATAGGTCCTGGAATAAGATTTTGCCTGCAGAAGCAGCTGCCTCCAGAAGCCTGCCCTAATCCTGTTAGATGGCAAGCAGAGATGTTGCAGTCGTTGATGTGCAGGCAGGGGAGGCTTGGGACTTCGGTATGGTTTGTGCTGTTAAAGTTGAAATGCTTAATCAAAGCCAGGGGGTTACAGTCATTTAATAGTTTGGGAAAACTGTGGCTGTGCTTCTACCTTAGTGGCTCTTTTTGGTATCTGTTGAGAGAGTGCATGGCAACAGCCGTGAATCTCCTGCGTGTGTCCCCTTTACCTCTGAGCCTGGGACATCTATCTGCAGATCTGCCCATGGGCTGCGAGACCTTTGTGTTGCCACACACCCAAAGTAAAGCAGCAATAGCACGGGGTTCCTCTGCTGCATGAGGACGTGTATGTTGCTGCAGGATGATGGGAGGGAGAAAAGAGGAAACAGAGCCTGAAAGTTATTCAGTGATTTCTCTGGGAGACTCAAGGAAAGGAGAACAGCTCCATAGAGGGAAAGAGAAGACAGATTTCTAGTAGAGATGTTCAGAAAAAGGCTGTTGTGTCCCTGCTGCTGCGTGGGGGTGTCCCTTCCCAAAACTAGAAAAGGGAATGAAGATGCTGATGCTATTGGGGAGGGGTGGAGATAATGAGAACAAGCTGAAGTTTGATGCATTTCTTGTTTTGATGAATGCAAATGGAGGAATGCATTTAGTTTTGTAACATTTCCACCGGGCTAAGCAGTGTCGTTTTGTTTTATTACTGTTATTGCACCCTTGGTTTTGTTTTGAATTACATACATCTCTTGCAATACAATCTTACACGTTTGCTTGCTGGCTTGCGTGTCCCACTACCCTCTGCTGGAAGAAACGAGGATTTTTTCAACTGTATCCTTGTGCCCCAAAGCAGGCCCAGTCCTCCAGCAGGTATGGGCTGTCAACTGGTTTGGGAGGACCCCGATTCTGCCCTGCTGTTGCTGGCATCCACCTCGCAGAGAAGAGAGCTAGTGTATCAACTGTTGCTTGGTTTCAGAGCAGTGCATGTCTGGGTGAGGTGGTGCGCCATGGGGTCAGTGATGGCAGGGTGTGGAACTGGATGACGTGTCCTATTCTCTTTTGTTACTTTGGTCATAGTTGTTAGGTCTGTTCCAGTTTATGATTAAAGGTGTTGCCAGAATAGACTGAATCACTGATGATTCTCCTCTGATAATCCTGACTTGAGAGGTGACTGATCGCAGCTGGTGGCTTGAGAACGGGTAAAGTGTCCCACAGCAGGTGGCCACAGGGGCGTGTTCTTCCCAAATGCAAAGTTTGTTTTATAGGTTGAAATGTGAAGATCTCTTGCATTTTTCTTTTCTTTCATCTCAGCTAAAGTAATTTTGATTTGGTTTTATCCTGCTTAAAATTTTAATATATTAGGGACCCCTTATACCAGCTATGCAAACATTCTTTTTCAGTGTAGTGAGAATAAGGTATATAAATGTCATGCTCCCAGTTCAGGTTTCCATAAGGCCACCTCAGGAGGATGTTCCAGAGGGAAATTAAAGATGAGATTCTGAGAGAGGCTTTTGTTTTATTATTATATTTTTGCTCCAGTACTTGATACATGAGAATGTTTACACTTTCTACACTATATTCTGTATCTATTTGCAATAGAGCTACATCTATCTCTTTGTTTCGTTCATCTCTTCTATGAAATATGAAATCCCTAATCTTTCTGGTGCATAGAGGGAAACCTTTCAAGAACTGCAGTAATTTTGCTGCATATGTCTCTAGAAATCTCCAAACGAGAGTTCAGATTAGGACTGGCTTCCTTTCCCTGCGTAAGCGAGCTATCGCATACGTAGAAGAACTTGTGTAGCAGCTCTGAAGCATGTTATTCAGGCCATGGCCAGGTATTGTTTCCAGATTTCAAAGGCAATACATGATCCAGACAAGCCTGCAAGAACCTCTGGTCTTAATTAGTTGTAAATTTCCTGAACAGCTCTCTCAAGTCATGGCAGAAATTTAACTGCTATTACCAGCCTTGCAGGATTTCCCTTCCCCTCCTTTGTACAAGTCTCTCCAGCTGCCCCAGCACTGCAAAGAGCAGCTGGCAGATTTGCCAGAGGTGGCTGGATATCGGGGTGCTTGCCCTCCCCAAACACCTGAACTGAGGTGGCAGCGTCAGACCTTGCCTGCAGTTGCATGGGCCTTCATGGTCCTCTGACAGGGCTGGGTGGCATCTCACTGACGGTTCACGGAGCAAGTGGCACATGTGGTAGAGAGATAAGGTCCTCCAATAACATATTCCCTACTAGTATCCACTACCCCAAGCAGCCCCTGCAGCTCTTTTCAATGCAGAATTTTAACAAGGCAACTTGCTCTCTGATGCAGACCCGTGACACGCACCTTGACACACAAGCTGTCGGGATCAAGCTTAGACATTTGGGCTGTCTCTGCTGGTGTCCTTTGCTTTTCTTTTTCCCTGCATCTTGGAAAGCACATTATGTTACCTGATTCCCTGCTAATCCACTGAGGATGTGATCGCAGAGTTCAGAGCTCATATTGAACATTTCTTAGGCATATTGGCTCATTGTTAATTTAAGTGGCACGTCCTTTAATCTAATAGATGCTGTCTTTTACTTAAGTAATTTCTCCAGTAGCTGTAAAGGGATGGTATCTTGTGAAATCTAATTTATTTCTACTGAAACTCATGTGGAAGAGGAGTATCTAAAAAGTCAAATTAACTCTTCAACAAGGGTAATGTAGACTGTATCTTTTCACCGATGTCACCATCCCTCTCCTTAACTCGTAATATTTCTTTACGTGTTCCTCTCTCTCATCACAGCATGCTTATAATGAGCTACCTTCCTTCTGCTACACCACTAGCTCATGAATTCAACCACTGAATGTGTACTAGGTGTGTTTTGACAGTATGTGATTGGGGAATACATTGAGCAAAGTCTGTACAAATCATTCTGTGCCAGTAGCTGGGATCACCTCAAGCATGTCTGAATTAAGCTGCTGATAATTTGAATTTATTTTAAAAATCTCTGTAGGAGCAGCCCACATCACATTTTTGCATTACTGGTGGATTCATACGTGTGTTGACAAGGATGAGGAGAATAGGGAAAACACTAGGGAACAGCCTTTGGTCTTGGTCAGGGAGGAGCAATCCTGTGCATCTTTTCCATCAGAAAGGCTTGGAATATGGCAAGTGCAATTCCACCAATCCAACAAAAACTTGGGTTACAGATTGCTGAGAGTTCTGGAAGATCCTGAGTGTCACTAGTGGTATAAAACCCAAATAAACTGTGTTCTTCATTACTCAAGGAAATGGGACTCGGGTGGACTCAAGATGAGGGACTCTCTCTTTTTAGCACTGCTATAGTAGATATGGCATTAATTTAATAATTCTAATGTTTACAAATTAGAAGCACAAGTTTGCATTCCACATGTCATCTTTGAAAATGCTCAGAAAAACTCAGCTTGTGTAGCATGCGTATCACTTTCAGACACTGTGAAGTGTCTTTCGACCTCCCTGGACACTGTGCTGGGCAGCTGGACTGAGGTTGTTGCTGGAAATGGTGCACACGGGAGCACAGACGGAGGGCAGTGCAGCCACATGCATTGAGAACTCGGCTGTGTTACGAGTTATTGGTTCATACAGCGTCTTTTGGAGGTAATTCTCCAATTTCTTATTTAGCAAGGTTTCTGTGGCTTGATAATTCCCTCGTGTGAATTTTGGAATGGGCTGGAAATCATTCAGCTGTTACAGTACAGAGATGCTGGTGGCCAGCCATATGCAGACAGAACTGCAAAGGAATGTTACTGGGCACCAGTTCCTTCTTTTTCTAATCAAATGGATTTAAAACTTTCAGTGTGACAGGGCAACTAGTGTCTCTCCTGCTGTGGTTATTTTGCAGTGACTCCTTACTGTCCTCCTCTTCTGTCATGACCCAAATACCACCCATACACTCAGCGCTCTACTGGCTGCTGGAGAAAGTGGGGTTTGGTTCCAGCTGCTCAGCATGATACTGATAAAAGGTTGGTGCATGTTTGAGAAACCCTGGATTACAATTGCCCTTGCCTCTTCCAGCTTGTGTGGCAAAGTCCAGGGCTGAGAAAGCAAACCCAGGAGCTTCGTATAAGGGGGTTTGTCTCTGGATCTGTGCACTCACGCTGTAATCTGGGCTCAGAATCTGCTCTGATTTGCCTGTGCACTGGCAATTGGCTCCTTTCCATGAGGCACCAGAGGGTTTACTGCTGTTCAGGGCAACTCTGCTTGCAGCCCATTAGATGCGTGAAGTGCCATGAAGACCTACTGTTTCACTTTGATGTGAGCATTATCCTTCTAATACAAAAATGTTATTGTGTACTCTGAAATCCAGCCTATGTATACCCTAGAATCGATGTGCAATGGATGCCTTCAATTTGAGGTACAAATAAAAAGCTGGGCATTTTAAGTGATGCTACACTATTATAGCATATTCCTTTACAAATACATCAAAACAAAACCTCTGCCCTGGGCTTTCATATGTGTCAGTCTGTAAGTGCTAACCGGCTCTGTGTAGGCCCTTAGTTCACTGCAGGACAACACAAATTTCAAAGCAGTGTGTAGAGAATGATTTTGCTGTTTTGATCTGTATTTGCAAATGAGCCCAGTCCTGCCTGCCCAAGCCCTGCTGCTGTGAGCAACTGAATGCAGTTGCTGGCAGTAACCTATGTCTTTGCTACTTTTATTGGTGCTCTACCAGGTTTCCGGGCTCCCAGCAGCTACTGAGCGTGCAGAGAGCATCATGTGCATTGAGTCCAGCACAATCCAGCCCTGTCTGCTCACCGTGCACGTGATGTAAAGTCACGTTGTGTGTGTAGCTCGTAAGACTGTGTCCTGCCCATTGGCTGCAGGGTCAATCTGTGCCTGTGCAGTAGGTCTGGGATGGCTGGATGGCTTCTGAAGTTGAGCATGACGATGGATATGTTTACTTCCTGTCGTTGTCTCACTCAGAACTGGTTATTGGTATTCTTATTGCTTCTCTGTACTTCTCCCACATCAGTTGACATGACAATAGTATCTTTTCTCAATCTTGGAAACTGTTTAAAAAGGGAGGAAGGGAACATGCTCCAGAGCTTTCAAGGTGCTTTGTCAAAAAGGTAGAATGTATTTTACTTTGGGGTGATGTATAGCCCAGATAAGACTTTTCACCAAGGACCATTACATCTCAAGTTGACTTTTTAATTGATTTAGCTCCTCTGATCTGTACATTGCCAGACATGAACCACTAGCCTTTGGACTGAGTCCAGGGTGTAATGGAAAGTCCACTGAAACCCCATCAGCGTTTGTTAAACGTGAGTGAATTTCAGCCCAGCACATTTCTTTTGAATAATTAAACACAGTTATGCAGGTGATGGATTTGAACCCCTGTCTCTAGTGTTCAGCTGTGTTTCAATTAGGAAGGTGCTCATGAAATTCTGGGGGGTTTTGGTGGTGGGCTTGGAGGGTATTTTTTGCTTCTTGTGATGGATAACTGCACCTGTAAACGCAGGGTAGATATTTTGGTGTCTCCCACGTACCACCAGCATGAGCTGCTCTGTGTGGCACTCAGCTCTAATCAGTTTCTCAGTAGTAAATTTTCCAGTATTTACTTCTGCTTTTCCCATTTTTATGTAACATTCAGAGTTGTTATCCTTTACTTTGATATCACTTTCTGTCAGTACAACTGCTGTACTCACAGTGCGGGTGTAGTGCTATGGCAACAATATATTATCTGCAGTCTTGCCAATGAGTAAGATATGGTGCAGAAATTAGTTCGTTTATCAAAATCTGATGTGGCAGAGCTGAGCAAGGGACCTGGCTACCCTGAACCTCCTGCTGTTTTCACAAGACCTGCTGTTCTATTTCATGTTGGTTATGACACTCAGATACATTCTCTCCTGACTGTTTCCAGTGATGCCTTGTTAAACCTACAGATGTCTTAGCACCTTGGAAAATATTTTTAGATGTACAATAATCTCCAAGCTATCTTTGGTAGTGACAAAGAATGGAAAATGAGCAATTTTTTTTCTTCTGTTACTATTCCAGAAAGGTACTTTTCTGTGATTTCAGGGTAGGAAAGAGCATATAAATGGAAAAATCTCGCCCAGACTGGGATATCTGAGAAATATATTTTCACTGCTAAAAACTAAGAGAGCGCTGCCATTCTCTGCTGTGTGGTGCAGACTGGGTGGTGTACAGCCTTCAGGGTGCTGTCTTGCACCTTCTCTGTCCTATGTACACGCTGGTGGAATGGGCTTTAAGGTACAATGTTTACATCTTATTCCAAATTCTTCTAAGATGTGGGTGTTGAGTCGGGCTATCAGTCGGTTGATAGCCCTTTCATTTATGGTCCAGCTGGTACACTGCTGGATTAGGAGGACTTTCACCTCTCTGTACCTGTCTCACCTCTGACATATCATCGCAGCCATCCAGACTGTTGTGCCTTTCAGGGCAGGGCAACTTTCAGGCAGCTCAGCGCTCTGTGTCCATCTGCCAGGGTTGCTGGATATTGGGGTAATGTTAGAAATGTTAAATCTTTGGTCAGATCTGGTGATGATTAGAAATTGTTTACATGGTCTACATGTTTACACAAGTTGGTACGTGTTCTTAACAGTCAGGGTTTGGCTAGAAGCTCTTGGAGAGGAATCAAACGAGGACAGGCTGCTACAGACTTATGGACACAGTTTGAAAGTTAGTGAAATTAGTACCAGTGCTTAGTCAAATTATGTTTCCTTGTTGACCCCTCTTATCTAATTAATCCCTACTTCACTGAGCTGCTTCTACTTGCATGCACTGAATCAGCTATTTCGTGTTACTGTTTTACCGCTCCAATGGTGGAAGAAGTTGATTCAAATTACGAGATGCTTTCTTTTCCGTGTTATAAACCCATGCCTTGTGATTTGTGCAAAAAATAAGTTGTTTTGTTGCATATCAGCCATATGTTTGAGACTGAGGGGAAGGATGTGTGGTAAGCTCAGATCAAATATTAGGTGCGGCTGAGCAGCCGAATAGACAATCCCTGGAGCCTTCTTACTACGTGTGGGTAAGTATCCAAAGTTTGGGTGCCTGTCTGTACTTTTGAGGTTCCCATCTCTTCTCTGTGCACTACACAAGCAGATTTCACTGTCTTTCTGTTAGAAAGAGAAGGGTTGTAGCCACCTGCTTCATGTTCTGCTCCTCGTCTCTGGCATCCAGGCACCCAGCACCCTGAGGGAGCCTGTGTGCACACGTGCTTGTTGTGCTCCAGGCAGAGTGTAAAATGAACCACTGGCCTTGTTTACCTGGTGAAACACAGACACATCCTCACACAACAGTCCATCAGCAGGAGCCGTGTGCCTCCCCCCTGCCCAGTTCAGGAGAGGGTGGTGGGTGCCTGGTGCTGGTCGCCAGGGAAGTGAACACCAGGGCCACCAGCCTGTCCCTAACAGAGATGCTCTGAGATTTGCAAAATCAAAGGTCATCCCTTCTCTGTCCTGCAGTGGAGAAGACGGTCTGTCAGTAGTTCATGTCTCATTTGCAAAAGGCCTAACTGGGGCGGAGGGGAGAAGCAGATGGCTTTCAGTCACTCTGCAAGCCAATGTCAGAGCCAAGCCTAAAACCCAGTCCTCGAAATCCCAGGCTCCGTCCTCTATGGCCTACTGCCTCTCTAAGCATGTGTAAGGTTTTAATAAAAACACCACAACTTAATTTAGAGCAGGATTCAAGAAAAAGGTCCTATTCAATTAATTAATTATAGGTGAACTATAATTATAAGACACAAACACATGTTGCTACAAAGCACCAAGCAAAAAAGCAGAAAGGATTTATTTGTTGTTTAATTTAGCAGAGGAAGGCAGCTAATGATGCGTAAGTCTATCTGACACCTAGCAAGTTGTGTGATCCTATTTGTTAATCTTTTTAACTTTCCATTTTATTAGGATAGGGTTTCAAGAGAAAATAGAATAAATGAAATTAAATCTGTCACCCTGAATTACTCTCCTCTGGGTTATGAGCAGAGTCGCTCTATGTTGGAGAAGTATAATTATGAGGAAAATAATGCCTGTGTAATTGTGTGCTTCGTTCAGAAGAATTTAAGATCCATAATTATCTCTAGTATGCCACGGTGGCATGTGCGGGCTCTTAATTTCTACAGTAAACAAAACCATTGAAGGTTTCTCTCCTGAGCAGTTCTTGATGTAGCATGGCTGGTACCCACAACAGTAGCAATATTATCCTTCAGGTCTCCTGGTTTAAGTGAGGGATCCAAACTAACTTGGAATAGAGCACTCATTGTACACTTGTTTTCACATCTGCCTTGAATGTAAATGTTGATTGTGCATTGAGGAATAATGGTCATGGGGAAGGAAGAGTCTTCTCAGCTGTAGATGGGCCAGGTCAAACATATCTAGCTGGTTATGCAAAAAGCAAATCATAGCACATCTGGTGCTGTGTTCCATCATTTAACTTTTTGGTAGTCCAAGGATATTGCCGTTGACCTCTGCAATGACCGTGACTCTGCAGGTGCTCCTGCAAACTGAAAGGGTGCAGCTTTCTTTGACAATAATTAAGCTGTAATAGAAAAGCTCTGGGTTAGGACTTGGTGGTTTTGCTCCTAGATGTCAGTGCACATCAGAAATCTTGGGGTTTAGTTTTTTTCTCAGAAAAATCTGGTGTTGGTGCCCCATTAGGGGATTGTACACTGCTCTTGGCTCTGCTTAATTTATATGACCCTGTAAAATTTATGGTAACCTTCATGCTATATAATTCCCTTATGAGATGAGTTAAAGACACAAAGACTGTAGTGTCTTGAAATTTTGGGTTCACCAACCAAAGAAAGCTTTGAATCCATGTTGTGTTTATCTAGATTCAGAACAACTTCTGTTAGAAAAAGCAAATGAAAATTTCACCTAGATTTATCCCATAGATTAGCGTTACTGCTGCTGGAGGGTGATCTCCTGGAGAGAGGATACGTATAAAGTAAGAAGAAACGCACTACAGGTCCTGCTCAAACATTTCTGCAGCTTCCTTCTCTAGGCAGAGAGTGCAGAGGGTCAGAAGCCAGACTTTTGCATGATGGATTAGGGATAAAACAGCCTACCAGACTTGGATTAGAATTTTTATTACTTTGTCTAAAATTATGTGTGCATTAGGGGAGAGGGACAGGGAGGATGCATCATTTTTTGGGAATCCTATTAGCAATTTTATTTTCTTTTTCAGACCTTTTTACAGTTACGAGCCAGGACTTGATCTCCACATCTGTTTTTATCGGTCAGTCTAGTTTACAAATGAGGCCCCTTTTGTCCCATCTAATTTTATGTAATCTGTGATGCTGCATAAAGATTCTGGGATGAAAATACAGAAGGATTGTGAACAGACCTTCTGGCTAATATGTACAATGACTCACTCTATCCTTTATTTCAACTTCCGTGAAGTATTTTCAGATGCACTATTTACCCATTAAATGGGCTGTTTAATTTAGCTTATGGCTAAAGCTTTCCCTAGTATTTTGATGTATTTGTTGGGAACATGACAAAGTATATCACAAATGAGAATGTTAACAAATGCTTACAGTAATCATCTGAGACAATCTCTCTCATTATAATCTTATTCTGAGTAGCTAGTTATCTGTAAGAAAGAGTTTCCTGTCCCTTGAGTTGCCAACTTGCTTGACTTTATTGCCAAGGAAATCTCTCCTCCATGCTTGACAAGCAATGGGTAACTTAATAATCTTTTCTCTGTGTAGGCAGTTGCTTCATGGGAAGAAATTAAGTCAGTCATGCCCATTGCTGAATCTAATTTTACTCTAATTTAGAGGGAAGAACCCTTCCCTGGGTAGAATTCATTCTATAACTGCTTATTTCAGGTTTTCTTTTGCTTTCCTCCAAAGTATCTGGCAGAAACTGTTGTTAGTTACAGGCCTGCAGCTTGCTTGGCAAGTGAGAAACTTCTGTCTTGCCTTGATTTTCGGTCATCAGCAGTTCCTTTCAAGAAAGCTGAGCGTGGCAGCAAGTCAGTATGACCTAGCTGCACGTTGAAATTCCACCTCTTGGGGAACGTAAGGGTCTTAGGGTACATCATGGAGTCAAGCTATCTACAGTTGGGTCTGTCTGAGCTAGTTCATCAGCTTTCTCTTCTACAAGACCTGCTCCTTCACCGAAGCTCCACAACCACCTGGATGAGATCCTGAATGCAGAAGAAACACAGAGAAATTCACCTCCTCCACTGAGCCCTCAGCCCTTTCCTATTCTCTTAATAGGTGTTAATTTCCTGGGCTTTTCCCTGCATAAGACCAGTCCCAGGAGAAACCCCATGCTTCTGCTCCCCCTCTGTGGGCTGTAGCAAAGCATCCTTACTCAAGTAAGAAGATTTATTTTTTCCTTCTCCCCTACTCAGCCTGGAGGTTTGGTCCCGGCCAGAGACATATCTTGCTCTCAGCTTTACAGTTCATTCACCGTGAGTAGGATTCGTCCATCTTTTGCCCGCTCCAGGCCAGGCTGATTGAAGCACATAAGGCAAGGTCCTTTTAAAAGCAGTTTGCAGCAGTGCAATGTTAAAAGCCTGGCTGTGAAGAGGAGGGGAGCGCAAAACAATCTCTTCCTGCCTGCTCACAAAGAAATGGGAGGAGAAAACGTGGTGCCCTTCTAACGCTGGCCACAAGTGCGTGTTTAACAGTGTCTCTTCAAGGTCAATAACACCATTCTCAGCTGTTCAAAACAGCATATCGGTAGCAAAACCAGTGCAAATTAGATTTGGGAGAAGGCTGGTTGTTTGTTGTTGGTTTTTTTTCTTTCTCTCCACGGGCTTCAGCCTGGCAGACAATCGGATTCAACTGTAGATGTAATTCAGGCAAAATACAATCCAGAATATGTGGGCCAAGGTATAATTTATGCTAATGGTGGCAAGATATTGCTGCTGGGTGGCTGTCGGCTCAGCAGCTTTGGAGGAGTCCCTGGCTGTCAAGACAGGTGGAAATCTAAGGAGCCACTCAGTCAGGAGTCTTACTTTTTTCAAAGAGATTCTTTGTCCCACATTTTGCCTTTATTTATATTTGCAAGATTCATTAGCTTGATCAGATTTTTCCCCTCAGCAATCCTATAACACCAAACCTCTTTATGCAGAACAGAGAAGTAGATTTAGTCTAGTGTCTAGAGATAAGCTGTAGAGAGGTTGTAAACGGCTGAGTGAATGACCACTGCTTTTTATTGGGTAAAGTTGCCTGTAAGACAGGCTGTTTTCTGCTTTGGTACTGCCCTGCTCTGCTGGTGGGAAGCGTTCTTCTTTGCAGCTAGAACAATTTTCCTATAACTAACAGGCACTTCTCCATCCTCTTTCCAAAAAGTCTCCTACTTTTTCCTCTTTACTCTTTATCTTCAGTTCCTCTCAGTTACGTTCGCCAGGTAGGCAGCAAGCCTTTCTGGTGTTTCTGAAAAGTGCTTACATGGCAGATGCCATTCACTTTCTTTTCAATATTGCATTCTTACATTTTGCTGACACCTGCAGAGCCCAAGCAGGGGCTTTGTAGTGTTGGTTTGGAGAAGAGTAGTGAGAAGTGAGCGTGCTTCTCTTTGTATCTGGTATGGTTGTCAGTGGTTTAAGAATCCTATTCTGCTTTACACCAGTGAAAATTGAAAGTAAGGCCAACTGCAACAAGGCTGTATAGAAGGTAAACAGAAATGCAACAATGCAATGAAGGTTTTACACATAGAAGCAAAATGCCAGGTTGCAAATAAGGCAATAGGGTTGCAAAGCCCTGTGAGCCATGTGAACAATTGCTTTCTGTGCTATGGAACAAAGCAGCTTTTGAAAGGGTGTCTGCCGGGTACTTCAGCTCCCTGAAACGGGCTCTATGGAAATGTCTATTGTTAAATTGCAAATTCAGCCTTGCTGCATGGCTGGTGGGGAGGGGATGAGACTGCTTCTCTACGTGATGACGGCGAATGGGAAGAAACTACGTGTTACAGCCAAAAGAACCCTTACCTGTAACTTGATCTTCTCCACAGGTGCCCCTGGTTGACAAAAGCCATCTCCCCAGCTATCCCAGTGTACAATGGGCTCGTGTTTTTGTTTGTGCTGGCAAACTTCAGCATGGCAACTTTCATGGACCCTGGAGTTTTCCCACGAGGTAACAGAGAATGGGACTGTTGGGGGGGGAGGGATTGAAAACCCAACCCGAAGGAGGTGTCAAGTATCCAAATACGCTGTTTGATGACTAATCCCCTTTTTTCTGGTAGTCTTTCTTGCAGACTTTGTTTATTTATTATACTCAGCTGGCTGTAGAGGTGATTTCGTAGTGGAATGGTGGATACCCTCCATCTCTCTTCCGAGCTAGGTGTCAGTTGTCATGGCAGTTGCTCAGACTGGCAGTCGAGGGCACAGGGTTGCATAGAATAGTTCTCCTTGAGTAGCTCTCCTGACTGATGTGATTGCGGTTGCCATCCCCTGTGTCATGCTGGCACATTGGATTTAAGTCACTGTCTTCACAATAGGTAGCAGAGCATGGTGGAGGGGAGAGGCCAAACTTTCTGAAATAGCTTCATCAAAGCAGACCTTCCAAAAAGCCTTAAAACAAATGCAAAAGCCTTGAACACTAAAAAAGATAATGATTAAGGCTTGCCTTAGAGTGTCTAAAAATGTATATATTTAGAAAGATACGCCTGCTTAAATTAGTACTGATTCACAGCTGATTAAATAGGATAAAGATCGCTCAGCTTTGGTAATGGTAACCACAGTGCAGCTATCTCTTTTAACACAACCTAATGAGAGAATTATCACCTCATTTTATCCCTCTTCCAATAATTATTCACATGGAGTTTGCAGCAGAGACTGCTTTAGGCAGTCTTGCTAAACCAGTGGATCTGTGCTGTGCTTTCTCACCTCTACTCACTGAATTCAGTATCTATTTTGAATTGCTACCTGACAAGAACAAGGCACTTGTCCTGCTGGCTTCCCTGAATAGCAAGTGCCAGGTTTCTCCCGGTAGCAGGATCTAATGATGAACATCTGTCTGCCATTCCTTTCACCTGAAGCTTTTGAACCCCTGATTAAGTGTTGCAGCACTCCAGTTAAGGAAATAATTATGTGTAAAGGCAAACTAAGGCAAAGGCAAGATTCACTCATTTGTGCAAGATTAACTGATGCACTGTTTAGGTGCTTAAAGGTACAAATAGGTGCTAGTGAGATTTTTTCAAAACAGCTTAAGCACTTGGAGCTTTTAACAAGTTCCCTGAACTTTTTAGTTCCTCCATCTCAGCAGACATAGCAGTGGTTAAACATGGGTTGGGTGTGAAGGTATCGAATGCATCCATGCTCTTTGCCTTCGACAGGAGGAGAGCTGGAATAAAGTTGTTCAGTTTTGAAGATCTCAGTCTGGGAATCTAGTATCTTTGTGCAACGTAGTTCCCTCAGACCAAAGCCTGCAGCTGGCCGCTCACCACACTGTATGAGTGATCAGTACTGAGTGTATTGTAAATTCATACCTTGCTTTGCCTTCTCTAACTTCCTTTTGCAAACAAGTTCTTTATTTTGGACTTTGCATTTCAAAGAGAAACACACAGGGAGATGAAATAGAAGCTTTGAGATTTTCTCATTGCTTACCCTCCCTTTCTGTATCCCTTAACACAAGGGAGTTGGGAGCAAAGCAGGAAGAGGAGGAGTTTTCTACAGCTCGCCTTTCTTCTGTCTCTTTCTCTTAATTTGTGGCCTTGGCCTTATATCTCTGTTCTCTGCATGTGCTTGGTCTGGAGGAGGCTGCGAGCAAGGGGAGTGGGGAAAGGATGAGAAAAGGGATGGAAACCGTCCTGGAAGAAAGTGGTGGAGTAGGAGTTCAGATGTGTGAAGGAAGCAAACTGATAAGGAAAAGAAAAGATGGAAAAGGCTATAAATACCAGTGCTGGGAGGAAAGAGGAGCAGATGTTATTTCAGATGACAAGTGTGCATGTGAATAAAAGCTATCACCACCCCACACCGCCCGCAGAGCTGCCAGCGCGAGGAGTTCAAAAATTGTAGGAGTGATTTAAAATGAATATACAACGGATCTATTTGCTTTCTGTTATTGAAATTAGGTCTAGTCTTCTTGGTTTTCAAGCTTCTTAGCACATTTTTGATACAAATTTACTTTCAAACCAAAACAACAAATAAACAATACAAGAGCTGAGATTCTAATGAAATCACATGATTCCTTTAAGGAAGCCACCAAAAATCGGAAGATATGTTATAAAACCACAAGACTTGGCTGCCCTGTGTCAGTGGATCAGAGTATGAGAATCTGTGTAGTGAGATACATTCCTCTGCCAATGTATTCGTCTGCTCAGATCACTGAAAACACATTTCTAGCTATATCATATAAGCTTACAAGTTTTCTGGCAGATAGAACTTGGGCTACGGGGTGAAGTAAACCCAGCTCACTTTTGTATTGTTGAAGAGGGCCTGAATCAAACTCCCAGATCCATTATTCATTTTTGAGTAATTTTTTAGTTTGTTGGCTCTCTGAATGTTTCTGGTATGAATCAGGATTGGCTCTGTGCAAGTGAGTTGCCAGTAATACACCAAAATAAATGAGAAGGAAAGGAAATATTAAGTCACTGAAATTGGGGCTACCCCAACAAATCTGATTTACAGTCTGGGTTGAGACTGGCAATGTTCATTGCTGGCTAATTATAGATACCAACTACAAACTGGCTTCCAGTATTTTTGATATGAATCTATTTTATACAAAGTCGTCAAGTATGTGTCAATTCTGCAAGACTAATGTGTTTATATGCATGTAAGTATATACGATGTACAGACTTTTTGTCTGCATAGTCTTTTTTTTTTATAAGAGCTTAAATGGTTTGACTGTTCTAGTGTCTTGTTTTCATATGCCAACAAGCATTATACAGCATGGGCTAGTTTATAGTAGTATTGAAGAACCTACAGATTGTATCTATAGAAGTGCCTGAGGGATTTAGAGTCTGCCTCTCACTAAGAGTCCCACTGACTATTTATGAAGGAAACTTACGGAGAGTGGTGCCAGTACAGCACTCTACTTCCACGCACAAACGTTAATCCAGAGAATAGTCTTGCAAGGTAAATACTGTAGCTGAGCGAATCCCAAACTCATCTAAGTGAAGGGAGCAAATGGAAATGGGATCATGATAATACATCTAGAGAAGATTTAATACAGAACTAAATGACAGTGATTGATGCCCCACTGGGACCATATTATCAAATTCCACCTAATTTGGAGCCAGTCAACCAATGCCAGCTGCACTATAATGTTTAACCAGGTGTTAAATAGATGTGAACTTCTTAGACTTTTCTCTGTCAAAAGGAAACAAAGATCACAGGAATCTAGAATAAAAGATGAACTTTCATGTCATTTTCATTTTTTTCCTTCCCAATATGTATTTGTCTATTATAGACTGGATTTTATTTTGTGCATTTATTTTTAAATGGCCTCTTTTCTTAAACAGGGCAGTGCTTAGCTGAGATGATAAACCATGTGCCCTCCGCGTTGTCCCTAATAAGATGACTGCGATATTGTCATCCTCATCTTACTAATGGCAAAGAGAGGCTAAATGACTAGCTCAAGGCCACAGAGTGAGAAAATTAGAATACAGGACTTCTGACTCCCAGTCCTGTGCTCAGATCAGTAGACCATGCTGCCTTTGAGAGAGGTGAGATCTTCCCAGTTATGTACTGTTACTAAAGCAAGAGCATTCTGGGTATGCTTTGAAGAGGTGAGCACGGGATATGCTATAAAGAAGTAAGCACCGATGTAAGGACTTTTCACAGGCACACACTGTGGCATCAGGCTCCCTGGATCAACAGGTCTTTGGGATGATTGTGGGCTGACACTAGAGTGCTGAACGAATCATTGTCACTTAGGGTCATCTGGATTGATTTTGGGGGTTTGAGCTAGCACAACCTTCTTCTAGTATTTGTCAATGCAATTTCTTTCGCTTTATGTGCTGGTAAGCTAGCATTGAATTAATCCCAAATGCATGAGCAGAACTTCTCACAGCAAGGGCTTGGGTGATTTCCATCCCTTCTTTGACTCTAGTCTGCAGCTCATCTTATTGATTTGGGTTGTAAAAGCTGGCTAAGATAAGACTCAAACACTTCTCTTTGTCCAGAGGCTGGTGAGTAGAGGCTGCACAGCACTCCTATGTGAGGTGCTAAAATGAGCCCTGATCACTGAAGTGTTCTGCTGCCTGGACAACCTGTTCTAACAGTCCGTCATTTCCACCACTCTCTTATTTCTCTGACAAGCCCCAGAGCACGTGCAGTGCCCCTGTATCCAAGGCGCTGTCTGGATTAGCTCTTTTATCTTTACCCTCTGTTATTTCCACTAACTTTTAATTTTGCATTGAGCAGCAGATGAAGATGAAGATAAAGACGATGACTTCCGAGCTCCACTCTACAAGAATGTGGAGATTAAAGGAATCCAAGTACGGATGAAATGGTGTGCCACCTGCCACTTCTACCGTCCTCCACGCTGCTCTCACTGCAGCGTCTGTGACAACTGTGTTGAGGTAACAGTTTTGTTGATTACATGATCTGTTGGCTTTGCCTCAGTGATGAGATTGCACATACTACTGGAAACATGCAGTTGGGTGGTTCCCCCAGGCTTTCAGTTCTTAGAACTGAATAGCTGTAGCCTTGTTGATGGACTTCTACTAATTAGTACCATTTGAAACATAGCCCTCAGTTAATGATATATGCTACCGATGTGATAATGTTTGATGTCATCTTTCTTGCCAGTGAAAACTAGAATAAAAATTTGTAATGCTGGCTATGCCTTCCTTGAACTAGCTAAGGGATCGTCAATGTAAAATAGGGGCGAATGGAAGCGTTGATGCAGAGGCAGAGTTCAGGAGAGCAGGAAATTTGGGGTGAACCATTGTAACTTGTCGTGTGTGAGCTTAGGGCTTATCATTTAATTTGTAACAAACTGGTGACTACATTAGTGGACAAGCAGAGAAGCTAGAATGGTGTGTGAGCTTTAGGGAAACCAAACTCGGAATTCAGCGAGTGGTTCTCTAGTCAATGGAAGGACCCCATGTTTCTTTCAACACCCCAGCTCAGAGCATGAACTCGTTCATGTTTCTAATGTTGGTTGCTCTGAATTGTGGGACTTCCATGTTTCTTGATAGCCCTGAGGTCTCGGTGAGGCACACAGGATTTTTAAAAAATAACCCCCAAATAGTAAGATGTGCTTTTGGGCTATAAACAACTCCCAAACTTGTAAGTACAGAGTGCTGTATCCACAGCAGTATATTGCCAGGGGGAATTTTTTTATTGCTGAGCTAAAAATTCCACTTCTTAAGGATCATTTCTGCTGCAAGGTCTATTTTTTGCCAGTAGAAAGATGAAATCTTTAATATGTCTAGAATATATTCAGCTGTGCCATTAAAATGAAAGGAATTAGTAATCAGAAAGGGGAAAAAAAAATACCAGAGTCAGCTGGAATGCCATATACACCATCTTTGTCCTAATCCTCTTTGCCATAAGCAAGGGAATAGTCCCAAAGAAAGCAGCACAGTTATGTGTGAGAGAAAGGCTGCCTGGGTTTATCTTGTGTCAGTCATTTTCTCCTTCAGGGCAATATATTTCTAAGTTATAATTATCTGGAAGCAGTGCTGTGCCTAGTAACTATCAATAAATAGGACAAGGCTATCCTGTTGTGGAAGGCCTTAGAAGGATGCGGGATTTGAGAAGATGGAGAGTAAGGAGCTGCCAAGGTCCCTGACTAGAGAGGAATAGCCACAACTATTCGTAAGTTGTGTCACACACTTTATTTAGACTGCTGTGAATTGTTGAATAGAGCTGGATTGTTTGTAGAAAACCCGAGTCATATATTCTTAGTTTTAAAACATAAATGTTTTCACTAATTCTAGATCCTGAGGATAGTTTAGATGATGGTAAACTCTCAGTTGTCCCATGGAATTTCTTTCTTCTGACCTTCCCAGTGGCTCAGCATGAAAATTCATTTTCAACAAATGAAGTTTTCTCATAAAAAGATTGCTCAAAACTCACTGGTATAAACACTTGCAATTTCATGCTGCCATAAGGCCTCCATGGGAGTCAGTTCTGCAGCAGAAATGAAAATGGGAGAGAATCCAAAAGTAACCTGAATAAAATAGCAGAATGCAAGGTGACTCTGTCTAGCTCTCCAGAAGTTTTATTGATAGATCAGTTGAATGTTCTCTACTATTCTGGTGGGCAAGTAAGAAGCTCTGCTTGTATAATTAAATTATGACTGCTGTGGAGGAATATAGGCAAAAAGCATTAATGACTTCTGAATCAATAAATCATGGTCTTAAACAGCATGCCGTATTGATTCTTGTGATGCTTTTTTCCCACTCACCTGTCTAATCTAGAAGAGTTTGGAGACAGCGATAGGAGTGACTCTGCTGGCTTTTCTGTGTGGAACCCATTCAGGGTTGTAATTCACACCTTTTCACTTTCAGTCTAGAATGTGCAATAAAAATTCTTTTCCCAAATATAAAACTTTTGAGCTGATTTGATAAAAATGAACAAACAACAAAAGCCAACAACACTTGCAGAAATAAGATCAGTTAAAACCTAAAGCCTGCTGTGACCAGAGGGACCCAAAAATGAATCTGTGACAAAAGTAGTCAGATTTTTGTTTTCTTTCCTGAAGTGTTTGCAGTGGATACTTAAATAGTTTCATAATGGATAGATATTTTGGGCTGCATACAACCAGATTTGCATAATAGACATACACTATGTCAGCATTTCAGACATAACCTGAAATTATCTTTATTGAATTGCCCCTGACATTTTCTAATGTGCTTTGAGAAAGCTCTAATCCATTTTCTTGTATTTTGTAAATTTTTGGTAAATACATTGCACAAAACTTAAAAACACAAAAACCCCTTTGTCACCTTTGAGGAATGTTTAAAAATAGCATTACCACAAAACAAAGAATAAACAATTCATTTGTTGATGTAGTGAGTGTGTAATATCTGTTCTGAAGAATGCAGAAATCAGAAGGGTTTATTTTTTGTACCTGATCTTGTCTTCATGTCAAGAATAATCCCATTGAAGACAGTGGATTTACATGCTTATAAAACTATGTAAAGACACTTGAAAAGGTGTCTGTGGCTTACCCTCGTTATTAAATCTCCTGTTAAAATGGTTCTGACTTTATGAAGGACTTCGAACTTTTAACTGAGACAAATAGTTAGGTTTAGGTTCATAACTATTCATAAACTTGTGCAGAACTTTGCCTGTGTCTTATCCAGATGTTGCCTTTCTTTGGGAACCTGCTTGGTAAAAAAGTATCTTTCATGATGTCCATTGTTTAAAGTGGGTTTATTCAGCTTGGTAAAAATACAGAAGTGTGGGACAGAGAATTCTGCATCAGTATTGCATTTTCAAAACATTCTAGGTTATGAGAACTTCATTGTAATTGACTCCTCATGCTAAGGATGATAAAAAATTAGTGCTTCTGCTGCTAGCAGATAAATAGCCTGTCTTTTATTTTTTTATATCCTCTCTTTGAACGCTGTAAACACTCAAGTACCTCCTCCATAGATAAAGGAACCACTTGGTCCTACGAAGAGCCTTTTAAAGAGAGTATAGCATGTTGTAAAGCTGCAGAACTGTCCTGATGTAATGTCACATGATGATGGTTCAGATTTCTGTCTAAGACAATGTATTTCTTTTCACCGTTTGGATATTATTCCTTGCGTCTCCCTTTCTTTACAAGGATTTTGACCATCACTGCCCATGGGTCAACAATTGCATAGGACGGAGGAACTACCGCTATTTTTTTCTCTTCTTGCTGTCCTTAAGTACGCACATGGTTGGAGTATTCACCTTTGGGCTCATCTTCGTATTAAACCATATGGAAAAGCTGGGAGCAGCTCATACCGCCATTACGTATCCTTCAGGAAAATGTGAAAGAATGAATCTGAAGATTTGTCTTCCTGGAACTGGTGGAGACATACTCCTCTCCTGATCCCCCATTGCTCTTTCCCTGTAAATGCTTAGTGCAGGTTTTCCTCTGCACCCATCTGACCTGTGTAACTATCGATTACCCCAAAACTATAGCTGACCTTTTGTCTACCTCAATCTTTGCCATGACAACCCAGCAGAAGGTTATGCCGCCTCTCCAAATTTTACTTCCAATTGGCTGTGACTCTAAACTGCTGGGTACTACTGACTGTATTTAAAAATCTCTTACTGTATTTTAAAGCAGAGTTTGCCCTGGAAGCAGTCCCCCTGCATGTTAGGGTAATACCCGAACTCCTGGCTCTGAGGAGTGCTACCTCTAGTGATAGATTAGTGCAGAACGGTCTTTACAAGATGGTTAGAGCCAGAATCAATGAGTTCACATTATTTTTTAACCATCTCAAGGATAAGGACCCAGGCTAGGAGCAGATGGACTTAACTTTGAGATAAAATTTAGTTAGCCTAATTAAAGGTGAGGGACACCCTCCCTATCTCCAAGATACAATTTTTTTTTTCTCCTCTTCCTCTCCTTCATAGCCTCTTTTTCCCTTCACTAATCCCAGTTTCTTTAACTCCTGGATACAGAATGGCTGTCATGTGTGTGGCTGGGTTATTCTTTATTCCAGTCATTGGTCTCACTGGCTTTCATATCGTTCTAGTGGCCCGAGGGCGCACAACAAATGAACAGGTAAGAAGCAATCCTTTCTCTGTGTTTGTGGCTAAGACGTTGAGTTGGGAAGCAAAATCAGCAAGTCAGCTTGGGTAAATCAAAAAACGATCCAAATCTTAGCAGTAACAGTCTTACTGGAGCTTTTGTGAAGATGTAGGAAGATTGCCTAGTTTTTATTTTCAGATATTTTTCTTGAATGCATACAAGCAATGATTTCCCCCTTCTAACCACAAAGGATCATCCCAGGCTTATTTACCATTTAAAATCCACTCATGGCCTTGAAATAGGTTTTATGTGGTGAGTACAGTCAACCCCAGAAGTTCAAACTTTATAAGTCAGACTGAACAAACCATGAGATTGAATGAAAGAAAGAAAGGAAAAGATTAAGTCATGCTTTTGCCCTGTCTCCTGATATCTTGAATTGCCCCAGATAACCCATGCTGCACATAATAAGGTCTGAGCTAGCTCTTTGTCTCACAGTCTTTGTCTCTTGTTCTCATGCGTATGTGCACACGCACACAGAGAGCCTATTGGACCTAACTTGTTTTGCTTGTCCAAACCAAGTGCCAAAATGATGTGCCAAAAAAGCCTCTAAAACTTTAGTTCCCCTGCAGTTGCTCAAATGTATATAATCCACAGCCAGTATGTGCGCAGTCCAGACTTATATACATGTGCATATCAATAGCATAGGTGATAGAGTTCTAGTAATGGGATCTATAGCATGCCCCTGCCATTTGTGAGGGGTAGCTCAGTTAGAAAGCTTGATGCTGGGTCACGCAGCGTGCCAGTTAGCTGCACACAGCATTTTCAGCTTTATTCCCAAGGCTAATTAATTGTGGCCATTCCAGTGCTTTCACAGCTCCAGCTCCAAAGCGCTCCTCATACACCTGGGTTCTTCCACATCACGCTTCTTTTTCACTTTTTTTTTTTTCAAATGAGTTTTTACTGCTCTTGCATCTATGGGCGCTCTCTAGCTCCTGCTGAGCAGCGTGCTCTTCTGGCTGTCCTGCAGGCTGATGGCTTCGCGCTTACGTAGCTTGTACGGCTGCTGTGCAGGCTGTGAGAGTTAGACATCTGTCTGAGGCCAGGCCTTCATAAACTGGGATGAGATTGTCTCCTATCCCACAAGAGACAATAAAACTTTTATCCAGAATAGTGTGGGAGGTTTACATAAGCAAAGTATCTGAAGTCATCCTGAATTGTTGCTTAACATGGCCTTTGAACAAAGCAGACTTACCATAGCTGCAGATCTTTAAATGCTTTTCTCTGTCCTGCTTGGAATCAGCTGCTCTTCATTTTAAAATTAATTTTGGCCAAGTATAGGGTTTGATAGTGCTAACAACAGTAGCATGAAACCCAGGGCATTTCAGTCTCATAGCCCAAATCAGTGTCTGCCTTAGGCTTGTCTTTGTGCAATGATGAAAACTGTGAAAACTTTAGGTTGAGGAGGAAGGAAAAATTTAAGTAAACAAAAAAAGTAAAATTTAACTTCTTGTGTTTGTGGCTACACTAACATTTAGGAAGGTTGAGAATTTTGCACTTAACTTGATTGAAATAACTATTGGAAAATGCATCTTAGCTTGGTTTGGTTTCCTCAGCTACCGAACCACTTAAGATTAATTTATCTTCCCATGCCGTATTCTGAAAATTAAATATAATGTGGTCTTAATTTCTGTTTAGTCATATATACTGCCTATCTGTAACTGGAGGATGGATGTGCCCAGCCTTCAGATCCCTTTCAAAGGAAGCATATCTAACTAATTAGAGCACCAGACCAGGAGTGATGGATATGAGATCCGCCCCTGGCTTTTCCACTGTTTTAAAACATTCACTTTTCTCCTGCAGTCTCGGTATTGATTCTCTTTTCTCACAGTTAGTTATCTGCTGTCAGCTTTCCAATTACAATATGCTCAACTATTCTTGTCCTCTTTTCCCATTTTATAGGCCAGTGATATAGACATTTTTTGTATTTTACTGTAAATTTTTGGTATTCGATGATTCTGGAGTTCATAGGTTTTGAGCATTTGTTGTAGGCAGACTGTGATTTAGGAGTGCATAGTGCCTGAGTTTAGATGTTTGTGAACTTTCTGAATGCTTCTGAAACTCTTTTATGGAATCAAAATAACCCATAACCCAACATTTGCTCATATCCTGGTGTTTTTAGTTTCTGAATAGAGTAAATAAATATCCTTCCTTCTGAGACTGCTTTCTATCGGTGGATTTCAAAGTAGTTTAGAAACCAAACTGATATAATTAGTAATATAATCTGTGAGTTAGAGAAATTTTATTTTCATATTGTGTTTGAGAAAATGGGCACAGAGATACGAAGTGCTTTGCCAGCACCTGGCATAAGTCAGCTGAAGCCCAGGATTGAATGCAGATGTGCCGAATGTCCAGGCCCATGTTTTAGTCATCAGGTTACTCTTCCAGCATTCAGAACTTCCAACGTTTCTTTCTTGGCCTTTTAAAGAGTCTTATGTTATATCAGAGAGGCCAGCGTAATATATTGCAAAATCATTTAATCGTTGTTATTTTATGTGTCAGTAATTAAAGTATTTCTGGTACTCTATAAACTTGTTGCTAGATCAGAACTATGAGTTGATTAAAATGCATTACTCGCAAACATCAACAGTAATGCTTTTAATGGCAACCACTATTAATCTCTCTGCCTTTATTGGTATTTATCCCCATATGGTTACTTTCAAGTATCTGCCTGTAGAGCACAAAGCCTTTATAATGCTTATGAAGCTTTGAATGGATCCCGCTAGTCTAATGAGGCTTGTCTTTTATTAAACTAGCTCATTTCCAAGCAAACATCGTAATCGCTAGGGAATTCCTGGCACCCTCCCACATAAGGCAGTGGTTCTTACTGATTGTCACTAGGGATGGGATGCTGATAGAGAGGAAACATTGCTCTCGTCCAACATTACAAATGTTGAATTGACATTCCTGTTTGTTTGGAGGGAACTTGCCAAGGCAGAGGAGTGGAAGTGACAGGGGAATGAAAGGGACCAAAACAGGATGTCTGGCTGACAGCAGGCACCAATCTAATGCAGGAGCCGCATGAAGCGGTGAACCTCGCCACTTTGGAACCCTGTCCCATTGAGCTCACTGCCTTTTTGGGAAGGGATCTTTAGTTGGTGTGCCTCCTAGCTAGAAGTAGCTGATGGAGATGGTGAAGCTGATAGAGCAGGAGAGAGGAAGTGCAGCATTCAAAGCAAAACAATCTGTTTGGGAAGGACAGTAGGGTCAGAGCAAGGCATACTCGTTCTTGGCTTTCTGAGGGTTGGATGGATGATGACTTTTATATAACCAGAGGTTTGAGCACTGTCCCAAATATGTTTCCAGGTGACAGGTAAATTTCGTGGGGGAGTGAATCCTTTTACCCGAGGATGCTGCGGAAATGTGGAACATGTGCTCTGCAGCCCCTTGGCTCCCAGGTAAGAGAAGTGCTCTCAACTGGGAATGAGGGAGGTAGAGTAGTTCTTGGGACAGAGGGAGAAAATGTGCTTGGTTGGGCTCACAAGTGAAAGACCATTGATGAAATAATAGGGAAGTAAAGCAAAACACTCCTCAAGGCAGAGCTCTGTGATAGCTGTTTCACTGTTGCATGGCTGTAACCTGTCCAAGCAGTTGCTTTCTTCATGTAATTTGTAACCCTCATCCCAGAAATGTTTATGTGGAATGAGCATGTCAAATTATATCAAGAGCTGATACCCTTGTCTTCACCGACTTGTTTATCCAGTGGATTTCAGTAACAAGGTAAGTTTCCGTATGCTATCGCATTCCCAACATGACTTTTTGCACTGTACAGTCAATGTCCGGGTATTCTAGTCATCTGGAGAAAAGAAAGGAATCTAAAATCAGCATTTCTCCTTAAGACTTAAATCTAATTTAAGGCTGCTGTGGTTTTCAATCTCACTGGCACTTTCATTATCATAAAACAGATTTTCAATGAGGTCTACATCATGGAACTTGGGATTTTATTTATGACTTTCTATTTTTGGGGAAATGGATTTATCGTTTCACATCTTGAAATCAGGATTTTAAATGCAATAGATCAGATGGAGTATAAATATCCTAGGTGCTGAGCTGTCCAGCCTGCAAACATGTTAACAATCGTGCTACGAGATGACTTATTTGAGCCTTTTCAGGATGTTGAGCAATTCCAGACCCTGACACTATTATCTGCCTCTTTTTTTTCTCTTTGCGATGCAACAAATAAGTCCTAAAAGACTGTTTCTGGAATAGCTGCTTCTCAAACTTACCAAAATGTGAAAATCAGGGCAAGATACTTTAAGAGAGCCATATTTTAGAAGTTGTGAGACACTCCTGTTAGGAGAGGGGTGTGAGTACTATCATTATGGCTATTCTCAGACTTTCAGCAAGCATAATGTTTGTTTTGTGAAGACCTGTTCAAATTGTCCTCTATATTGAAAGTCACTGAGCCATCACTCCTAATGTCCTATTCACTAGATAAAACAGAGAAAGCTTGTGTGCGTGTTGATATTTATGCATTGTACAGCCACCGCCCAATTGCACTTACAGAATTCTAGTCCACTGGAAAGAAATCAGGTCTCTAAAGTCAGCCATTTCCCTTTAGATTTGTTGCTTCCTATAGACCTGTCTGTTTCTTTTGAACACTGTAAACATGCTACAGAAACAAGTCATGGTGTGGTAAGCTAGAACTGACAGCACATCATGTTCTCCATATTAATTCCCTGTGTGCTGGGTCTTATTCCCCCAGTCACCGTCTTCCACCACAGGGAAGCTGTTTCATGTTAACTAGGTAAGATCTAGTAAATCGCTTCCATTGGTGGTAGGCCTCTCTCTCTTCATGTGAACTGTGCTCTTGTCCATCAGTGCGTCAAAAATTGCTTGGGTTTTTTTAATGCATCCTCTCCTTTTGCTCACTGAAAAAAAACATTGATCTTTTTATTGCTTTTTAATTATTACATCCATTGAAATAAATGTAGTTAACCTACCTACATTCCGACACATTCTTAAATCATAGCCTGGAAGCAGGAAGATTTTCTTGTCTCTATGCCTTGTTCTTAGGTTATTGCTTATTTTAATGATGACTGTTGAACGATTAATCAGGTACATAGTTGAGCCCAAGAAAAAGCAAGCTGTGAGTGTGAAGCCTCCTTTCTTCAGACCTGATTTAACTGAGCGACAGATCACAGTGAAGATCAGTGACAACGGGATCCAAGCCAACCTCAACCGGAGCAAAGTAAGGGAACCTTCAAGTGCTGCTTTTGAAAAGCATTTAGCATTATCATGTCTGGAAATGAGTTTGTCTCTTTGAGATAATGCACTTTTTGGGGGAAATGGTAGAGGTTGAGTCCTTGTCATATACTTCATCCTCTGAAAGTAACCCAGGTTCAGTAACAGCAGCAGCTCTTGATCCAGTAACAGCCCTTTTTGCAGCTCTATAATAGAATGCCTCTGGGCATCTTTTGGAAGAGGTGGCTGTTCTTTGCAATAGTTACTTTCTCTCCGAAGAGTCGCCACCTCTTGGTGTTCAAATTAATTTTAGCCAGCCTAACACTTGTACCACCAGGTCAGCTGTTCTTCAGAGAAGGTTTTGAGCTGCTAGGCTGCAGAAAGGCTTGTGGTCCAGTAAAAGGAATATTGGTTCAGAAGCTGAGTTCTCTTCTCGCCTCTTCTTTCTCCTGGCATGAAATAGAGAGAAGGATTTGTTTAGTCATATAAAATGCAGCGTATACAAAAGAAGCCACCTTGCAAGATTTTTCTGGATAGTTACACGTTACACAATTTAGATAGTTACTTGCTGAGAACTGCCTGGAAAGGGGCTGAAAAATGCTAGAAAACACCATTGTCTTCTACCACATATTAACTGGTGTGATGATAATGTTATTTAGCATGCCAAGTAGACTAGGACAGTGCATTTAAAATTATACTGGCTTGTTACGACAATGCTAATTTTACACATGACAGTCCTTGTCTGCAGTGGATGCTAAATCATGTTTGGCGTTATAGGTATAGGTAGTTCTTGTTCTGTGGTACATCCAGCACTCTGACACATGCTGTTATTTAACCAAGTTGTGGATAATAATTGATTCTTTGGTCGTTTCCAGTCTAAAATTAGCCTGGAAGGTCTGGAGGATACAAGTATGGATGTGCAACCACCTCTCCCAGCCAAAGGAGATCCAAGCAAGTACTCGGAGATAAAAGGGCAGCTGGGGACCAGTGAAGGTATAGTTGCATGATCAGTGTTTTATTTTTATTAATAAGAAAATACTTCAGCCTCTTTAAAAGGCTTCTGGTATTCTTTTCAAAACAGTAATGGGATCTGGGTGAAGGGGTTTTTGTCTATTTATAGGAGTTTTGAGCTAGGGGAAAAAACAGCAGGGAAAGGGGGAGAAAAGTCAGTTTGAAGTGGTTCATTCAAGCCTAGGTTGGATATTTCATGTCTGTTTTGCAGATTTTTTTAAACCCTTCTAAATCCCTTCCTAAATTTTTGATTAATTTTAAAATGAAAAATGTCATTTTGAACTAAGGAATCAGAAATATTAGTATGAAATGCTCAGGCATTTTGAACTGAATTATTTCATTTATGAAAATGTGAAATTAAAGCTTTGATACTATTAAAAAGACTTTTTTTCAGACAAAGCTAGTAGCTGAATTCAACTCAAATATCTAGTACTTCAAATTATGGCAAAATTACTACTCACCAAAATATGTCACCCCACTTAATATATTATACCTTGTTTCTTCTTCTCTTTAGATTGCTGATCTGGCAGCAATGTACTGTTATTTCCACAGGGGCCCCATTTATTTTGGTGGAATTCTGCACAGAAGTACTTAAAGTTTTATTCTTTCCAGAACACGTCTGTTTGCAGAGGACCATGGGCAGAAAGGAATTAGGGTTGATAGCTTTCTGTCCACACATTTTAATAGAAAGTCCCTTTTTCTTTTTTTTTTTTCTTTTCCAGAAGGTGGTCTTTCACCCAAACTTATCAGCCCTCCTACACCTGCCATGTACAAGTATCGACCGGCTTTCAGCAACAATCCCAAAGTCCACTACCATGCTACGGCTGAGCAGGTGAGCAAGCCTGGGAGAATCTGCTGTCAGCTAACACCGGGCAACATGGAGCAGAAGTTAAATTCACTGCAGGGCTCTAGTAAATGCCAGAGGGTAAAAGTAAATAACAACACTTGGCATTGTTGTGCGATAGTGTATATTTTCACTGTGCTCCTTATGAAAACATGTCTGCTTTCGCAGCTTTCCTCTGTCGAGCTTGACACGTCTGTCCTGCTGACAGGCATGCACTGCTGCTTTACCCGTGTCTCAGCCTGATCCTGAGATGCTGAGAAGTGTCACCTCCCATTGGCTTCTCCTGACATAGATGCCAACTCAGATTCACTTCAGAGGGAGCTGGGCATGCTTAGCGCTTTTCTGGATCAGACCCTTTAGCCAACAGACAACATGCTCAGTGATTCCATAGGGTGTCAGCTTGCAAAGCAGAAAGAACTTTTAAAGCATCCCAAGAGGTATTTTAGTTAAAATTAATGGAAGATTCCTCATGTTTGACCTTCCTTAGCACCTTCTCAGTGCATTTGGGGTTATATGGAAAAAACTGCTTCCTAACACTTGGCATCATTTTCTCCTATCAAGAAAACTGAGGTCCAAGCAATTAGAGAGACTTGCTCTGGAATTTTGCCTGTTTTCTCTTTTACTTAGGAGTTTTGAAATAGTTTACACTGTTTCCTTTGGAAGCAGAGTGCAAAACTAAGCCCACGGCTAATAGGCTTGTTTTTCTCACTTATTTCTCATGGATTTATTGTAAATATTCCTTAGCCCCTGAGGACCTGAGAACAGAAGTTTGAAAATCACTGGTCTAACTTGTGTATTTGCAATAAGTATCCAAGTCTTCACACACCACTGGAGATACCCTTAAAACACACATCATACCACACACAACGCAGTTTTCTTACAATTAATTTCACCAGGTCCTCCAATATCACCCCTGCAATAACAAGAAGGGGGTGATGTGTCTCTACCATATTTTCCTTTCCAATTATATAATTGACTGCAGCAACACTGGAGTAAGACTGAATGTTCTTTAAATGGTGAAGAACACTTTTCTAGTATCCATCTCATTTTGAAAAGGAAGATGTTGATAGGTGATGGAATTCCAGCTACCACCAAGTTCGGGTTTTAGTCTTACTGCAATAATTGTAAATCTTATTCTCTGGATTTGTCCAGTTAATGAAGGAAGGATTGGCTTATGAAAGGGAATATAAGAACATTGTGTTCACTGTATCCAAAAAGTTTAATATCCTATCATCTTCACTTTATTACATGAAAAATGGCTTGATGTCAAATTAAAAATAGTCTATTTATAGGCATCAGCTAGCAATTTTGAGCTGTGTAAGGAACAGTATTTTGGGTCATGATGCCAAAAGTCAGAGAGCCATGGAAGGCAAGCTTGTTTTATTCATTCAGTACATAGCTATATATGTGCTATAGGTAAAGGATAGGTTCTGATTAGGCCAGGAGACTGGGCAGTGCTATGAAGTGGTAATGGAGTTCAGCATCTTCACTCTGAGAGTTGCTGTTTCAATACTAACCTAAAAAGATGTTACTATAGGCTGACTGGTGTGCATACAACCAGCTTTGTGGACTTGCTCAATTTTATAGTAGTCACAACTTTCTAGTAGTCAGTGGGAATACTATGAAAATTAATTCAGTTGGGGAGCTGATAGGATAGCATGTATTTGTCTGCCAAGCCATATCTAAGTATAAGGTACAGAGGGAAAGAGACTAGCTGGTATGAGGAATATCATGTTGTCTATTCTGTATCAGTTCTTCAGCCTGTCAATGTAATTCTGCTTTTGAGCAGTGAAAGCTGTTAGGAAAGAGGGATCGGAGCACAAGGATAAGTAGCACAAATATACTTGTAAGCTACGTCATTGCTCTCTCCTCCTCCTTTTACAGGCTGTCACTTGGTCTCCTTTTTCCAGAGAAAGCCAAATTTAGCACCATGCTCTAGAAGATAGGGAGCTGGTTTGCATATTTCCCTATCTCTAGCTCAAAGAGAAAAAACTCGAAGAAAAATTCAGAGTAAAATAGATTTTTTTTTTTTTCCAGTTAGCCTTTTTTGGATAATTTTTCCTTTAAAAGAAATTAGATAAAGAACAAACTGCATTGACTGCATTTCTGGTTAAATATGTGACTGATAATAATTCTTTGTTTGCAGAGCCAATGTAGCCTATTTATTATGCACTATGGCAAACTCTTCCTTAAAAATAACAGCAAAAATTATTTGCTTAGCACAGAGTGGCATTTTAAGTGAACAGAACTGTAAGCAAACTTTCATAGAGTAAACCAAAGTGAAGTCCTCTATTTTTCAATGCATGCAAATAAATTATGGCCTATGTTTCTTTCTGTGATGTGGCCACTCCTACACAGGCAATAAAAAAGAGAAAATTGCTTCATTTTGTTGTCTAAATGGTGGGAAGGAGCCTCTCTGCTTTAATTAAGCTTAGGTGCTTTATTTTGAAGACCTACGACCAGAAATTCAGAATTACTGAATACTCATAGCTCTGAGAAAAGTGGGTAAGAGTGTGCTGGTCCCCAGTATGTTGAAATGAAGCCTAAAGTATTTCTGACTCAGCACAGAAGACCAGGCATCCCTCAACTCAAGAACTATTTGTGGAAACCTTTGAAGTGCTTTTTCCAAGGGCTGTATTATCAGATTACAATCTGATTTACCTTGACTGAGACCTGAGTCTCAGTTTAGAAGGTCTCTCAATGGCCATTTATTGACATATCCATTACTGTCAATATTATTTAGCCCTTACTATGAATAACTCCTCCTTGCTTCTAAGGTGCTTATCCATATGCTGGATAGGAGTTAGGAGATTCTTTATAATGCAGCTGTGTCATAGCTGGGCTGAGAGTCTGACAGAAGACCTCCAGCTTTTTTCTTCCCTTGCACTTACCGTGGAGAGCAAACCTGTACTTACATATTATTGGCTTCTGTTTCTCATATTCACCTCTGTTTTAGATCACCATGCAGGAGGGACACAGTCAAGGGGCTCTGATAGAAGAGGATGGCAGGAGCCTTGATTACCAGTCTGAACCCAGCTTGGACATCCCCAGCTATCGGAAGAGCTCCCTCCACAAGACCTATCAGTCTTCCCCGCTCCAGATAGATTCCTTTGCCATCAATTCACGATCCCTGAGCCTGAAATCTGCTGGCAGGAGAGGGACAGAGAAAGTGCCCCTTCATCCAATAAAGTCTGAAGGGGCAGCTTCCACCCCTTACAAAAGCATCTTTTCTCCCAATTCCCTGTCAAACAGAAATGGGAGTCTCTCATATGACAGTTTGCTAAACCCCATGTCACCCTCGGGGAGGAAATGCATCACCCATTCTGCGGTCAGCTCCGTTGGGTACCACTCCCCGTATTTATCAGCCAAAATGTGCCATCTACGGGGGAGCGAGCTGCAGCGCCAACCACCGCAGAGCTTCAGCCCAGTGCTGGGGGGTCCAGCTCCACATCAGCGAGACCCCTCCCCAGTCCGCTATGATAACCTTTCCAAAACCATTATGGCATCCATCCAGGAGAGGAAAGAGATGGAGGAGAGGGAGAAGCTCCTTCACTCGCACCCTGATTCAGTGTTTGCAGACTCAGGTGTCTATGACACCCCTAGTTCTTACAGCCTTCAGCAAGTCAGCACACTCTCTGAAGACCCACGCAGCATGGCAATGAGATACGGATCTAGAGACAATCTGATGGCTGCTACCAGTTTTAGCACAAGGAACCCTATACTGCAGTCCTCAGTGTCTTCACTCTCAAGTGCAATGACAAGAGCACCAAGGACTTCCACAACCTCTCTGCAAGCTGATTTAGCCAATAATAATGTCCAGTCCCATCAAGCACTACAGGGCAGGGTGAGCAATGGCTCCTACAAATCCCCAGGCCACCAGGTCCCGTCATCCCCCACCGGGATGCCTAGGTCACCCTCTTATGGAGGCCCGAAGGCTGTCTCCTTTGTAAACACTGTGGAAATTACAGAGGTGCAATCAGTGGGAGCACAAAGGTATGTACTGCTTTAGGTGCTGCTTAGCAAGGTGAATCCGTTCGCAAGCAAGTGCAGAGCGCTTCACTGGAGGCACGACCCAGATGACATGTTTGCTGTAGGCCAGCAAGGGTGGGAGGTTTGTGGGTGCTCTTCAGTTCTGCAACAGCTACATAGGAACCTCATCATGACAAAAACGTTGGTGCATTTGCTGTAACCTGAACTGCAGGTGGTCAATTAAGTTGTAAAAGTCGTAGTGATTTAGTGTCTTAGCTGAATTGCATAATTATTTGCAAGATATGAGGCAGATTATCCCTCCCGTTATGCACAAAAGGGTGGAGCTGTTTTAGTTTGCAGCCTAAAGGGTGGCTGGACCCAGCCATTGCTTGGACACAGAGGCAAAGCTGGGCTCACGGCACGTTCAAGCATATCCTGCACTAAGGGACACAGAGTCTGAGACCAGTCCTGGAAATTGTGCTTGGCATAGAGAGCTGTGTATTTAGCTGTGTTGAGTGTCCCATGGTACAGAACTGGTGATACAAGCGCAGACCATATTGGCATTACCTTAGGGTCTCGCTGCCTCCTTCCTTTCTGTGAGAAAGTATAGGGAGAGAGAGGATTTGCTGTGCTGAGAGCCTGAGTAAGTGGTATCTGAACAAGACCTCAGCTGCAGCTTGTGTGTGCACTTTCTTTTCCTTCTGGAGACTATAGGGCTTGGAAAGTCTGAAAAGAGCTACATGATCCCATCAAGGATGCAGTATTTGAGCCAAGTTGGGGCCTGGAGGGCTCATCAGAAATATCTAGGTTTTCTTTGCATCTGGCACGTACTGCACACTGCTGTCCTCTGGTTAGGGTTCCAGGTTTCTCACTCCAGTATTGTCCAACATTTTGGGGAAAATTACTGAAATGTGGGAGAACCACAGGGAGGTCTCATGCAGTTTACTGCCAGCAAGTTTTTCCTCAACGTTTCCAAGTGAATTGTAGTTGTTAAGGTGATTTGTCTACTGGTGGAAGGCATGACTTTCAGGAGGTAGACAGATATTTTTTCCTCTTCATATGTATTAAAGAAACGAGTCTGTTGCAGCGAGAGAAGACCTGTGGACTTTCTTTTGCCTTTCCGCCCTCAGTTTGAGACCTGAATGTGTCAGCTGCTGCTGTAGAAGAGATGCTAACATGAAAAGCTGTTTGCCTTTTCTTAGTCTCTGGTTCTTGGTTGTGCTGTCAGCCTGTTGGTCCCACTGCTTTTACATTGTGCTTGTTTAAAATGTAGAGCCTGTAAATTCACTTCAGTTCAGGTCTTTGAAATAATGAAGAATACAGTGTCTGGCAAAAGTGGTCTAGCTATTAAAATAGCCACAGATCCCATCAGATGTTAGTGGAGGTTGCAGACGCATGATACCATTGCAGAGGATCTTTTTTACTGAAGTTCCTAAAGTCAAGTCAAGTACTTAGATTAATAAATAAATAAATAGCTTAATAAACTTAACATTTTTTACCTAGTAAAGTAAAGCTCCCGCAGGCACTCTGTGCTTTGTGAACCTAGCACGTTTTCTCTGTCAGTAACACTACAAATGACTTTCCCTTCTTCCCTTTCCCCTAACACTCCCCAGCTCCTTTCTGACTTGTTTCAGGAGGCAGACTGTTCAGGAGAATTTCAGCACTGAATTAGGGCTTTTATAATACTTCAGTGAGGTAAATGTAGAATTTGGTCCCAGCATATTTTGGGGATACAGCAGTGATTTATGAAACCACACAATATTTTTTTTAATATTTATGTGTGTGTGTTTTGCTTGTTCAGATACCCACAACTCCATTCTCTAGAGCCAGCGCAACTTAAACATGTAGCAGAAGCAAGGCTGGTGTGAGCTGATGGACCTGCTGCTTCAGCTCCAGATTACAGCTGTCAGACCAGGTTGCCACATAAAAAGTGCTTTTAGTTTGGGAGCTATTCTGAGCCTATCAAGAGCTGTGTAAAAGTCCAGGGTAGTTTGTTTTGTTCTGCAGACACATGCAAAGAAAGAAATTGCCTTTTTGAATACAGTTAATTCATCAAACCCTCTGGCCTCCAGAAAAAGTCAGGGTAGTCTAAAAGAGCTCAGGCTACCTTGGTTTGCAGGCAGACAGGAAGTGTTCCCTTCTGGAAGGTGTTTCAGCCCCTGGTCACTGCTGCTGGCATGAGCTAGTCTTCAGACTGAGGCAAGCTCAAGCAGACATCCACTGTGCGGGAGTAAGAGGTGAGAAGACAGCACGCCCTGGTTGTGCTGGCACTTCCAGAACAGTTCTTTGGTAGGCTTTTATCTAATTACTTTGTGAGTCTTGGGGATAAGATGCATTAAGCTTTAGTGTGTAGTGGCCTAGATTTAAAAGATCTTTTGAGGAAAGCATGTTGTCTGTGCTCCCTGGCAGTAGGTCATAAGAAAGCGAATTATTTTAAAGAGTCCATCCGGAATATGGTCTTTTAATTACAGGCATCCTAGATTGCTTCCTGACTCGATTCAGTTTCTGTCATTACGCTTGTGTCTTTACGCTTCACCTCTCTTAGGTCTTTCAGAGATGAGCAACACAGTTTTGTTTAACTGGATATTGAACTGGGAAGTGTTTTTTCTGAGTGTTGTATTTCTGATTGTAAGACACAGTTTGGCTTAAGGTCAACAGTGGGGACAGTTAAACCCTCCTGCTTCCTACAAATGCTTATGCAATTAGTTTGGTTCAACAAAGCATTTAAGCAAGTAATTAAATGAACAAACATTACTGGGGTCTGATCCACTAACCTAATGGCCAAATGAATTCTCTCATTTCAGTGGCTTTTCATCAAATGTATTGGCTTCAACCAGGTTGCTCCCATGCTTGAATATTTTGCAACACTGGGACTCAGGGTAACAGGGAGAATTGTTTATCCTGAATGAAGCCATTCTGCTATCACACTTTTGTCATTAACATTGCATCTTTTGATATTTCTTTTGATGCAGGGATGACATGCAGTTGAAGACACCTCACAGTAAAATAAATGGACAGCCAAAAGGAATATCCAGGTTGGGTTCAACATCAAGTTCGCAGGGGACACCTGTCAGCCCTGCTAGACACTCAAATGTTAAGAAGGTGTCTGGAGTTGGTGGAACAACCTATGAAATTTCAGTGTAAAATTAATTAAAAACAAAGAGCCATCCACTCAGCCAGCCATGAAGCTAGGAGCACTGTGAAGACTCAAATAACAACAAAGAAGGAGCAGCAGCAGCCGGCCACTCTCCTTTTCTTGTTTTGGGTTTGTTCTGTTTTCATCTTTCTCTTTTGGCCAAAAACCAGCTGCAGCCTTATTCTTGAGGGAATAAAATTGTACAGTCCATCAGACTTTTCCTGAACTGGCGGGAACTGGCTATGACCTAACACCACAGCCACAGAGCGGATTTCTTTCATGCCAGAGAGCGCTAAAGCCATTGTGCGTGCGTCTGTCCAACAAAGCTGTTGTGTACCAGTTGTGCTGTGAAAAAGTACGGTCAGTCCAGGATCTTTCAGTTTTTCCCATGCCCCGTCCCAGTTCTTCTGGCGAGCTATGTGTCCGGCAGGAGGAAGAGCCCCAACTGTTGTTTTCCTACTGCCACGGAAAGCAGGCTCCCTGTGCTGGGCAGTCTGTGTGTGCGAGAACTGCTCTGTGTCCACCAGGCGTTGCAGGTCGGGTTCCTCCTCCTGAGAAGGAGCAAGGCAAGGGCACTTGGGCCATGAACGCTGTGTCATCTTTAAAAGCGTCCCTGCTCCCTGGTCCCGGATGGGAGTGGGAGAAAGAATAGCAACAGCTTCTCCCTGTCTGCCATTCGCCTCCCTGTGTGTGAAATTGTGTGTGTGTGTGTGCGCGCGCGCGTGTGTGTTAGTCTCTCGTGGAAAAGGACCGCAACACCAGTAAGGATCTTCCACTCTGACCTCTTGCTCTGTCTGGTTTTTAAAGGCTTCGCTTGACTTGGAAACAAAACCAAACAGATAAAAAAGGAAATGTTTGGATGGGAACATATTTTAAACAGCTGTCAGCTGCTTTCCCTGCACCCTCCTTATTACCTGTTGGATTTAGGCAATAACATGGTTTACTGCCTTGCCCTGGTGCCGTCTGTGTAATCCTGCAGCAAGGTTGTCATAATCTGTTGAATTTACAGTGCGTGTAACTGAGCCAAGCATACATCTAAAGGATATAAATTTTCCATCTGCCTAATTACTAGCACATTCCCTCTGGTCTTCAATACTGTTAGACAAAGGATTTTTCTGATTTTTTTTTTTTCCCTGGGGAACAACTTTTTAAAATAATATCGATCACTGGAACAGGCTGCCCAGGGAGGGTGTGGAGTCCCCTTCTCTGGAGATTTTCAAGACCCCCCTGGATGCAGTCCTGAGTAATGTGCTCTAGGCAATCCTGCTTTGGCAGGGGAGTTGGACTAGACGATCTCTAGAGGTCCCAACTCTGAAGATTCCGTGATCAGATCTTTTTAACGTTCTGAGATTTCCTTTTCCTTTCTCCAGAAAACTACATTTACTTTGTTGGATTTAAAGACAACTTTGCTATAAAAAGCAAGAAAGGGATGCATTACTTTTGTCACAAATATGAGGGCTCTGGCAAAGCTATTTTTGGGACAAATGGATACTTTTTTTCCTTTGCTCCATTCCTTATCTCCTTTTCCTTCCCATTCAATTACCACCTCAAAAGTACTGAGATCTGGAACAATGCTAACTAGCCAGATCATCTGTGCAATTAAGAATATCCTAAGCAACTGTTGCCAAAGTCACTAAAAATGATTATTTATCACTGAGCCAGTCAGCATATGAAGCCTTGACTTCCCACCTGGTTTTCCTGGTGAATAGTTTTGACTAGAGAGCTAAATTTGTCATTTTTCAGGATATTTGTTTCAAGGGGTTAAATCCTTTTCAGTCCTTGACTATAATGGAGAGCTCTCCAGATATTTGGTAGCAATTCAAGATGTGTTGATAACATCTTACTTGTTTCCATGTATGTTGAGATTAATTATTCCAGGAGGCAAATATTGACCTCAGTTTGCCTGGTTAAAATTTATCTTTTGATTTGACAGATCTTGAAATCTGCTGCAATACATGCTTATTATGTCCCTTGTATATCACATCATTTTTTGGAGAGGAAGGTTGAAGAGAATACAAGAAAGTTAATCATCTCTCTGTGTAACGCTCTATGTTGCCTGAAGGGAGAAACCTGGAAAGCAGTGCAGCTGCAATAGGCTAAAGTTATGAGAGCGTGAACTAGAAATCAGTGTGGTTTTTATTGCCTTGATGATACTTTAAATGCCTACTGGAGGGACACTGCAGAGCAGAGAAGCAACAGTCTTTCTATGCAGATTTGCTCGCTGGCATGTAAAATATTGTCTTTATTTGGAGGCACTATGATACCAGAAAGGTGCTAGCAAACTGGATCAGGTACAGACGGAGCAATATATATTAAAAGACTGGACGGGCTGGCTGATGAGAAGATTTAAAGGGCTAAAAACATGTCACTGGCTAAGCAATGAAGTGGAAATTGAGTATCATCATTTTACAAACGTGTTAGTTAAAAGATGTAAAACCAAAGGTAAATCAAAGGGTTGTGGCTGGTAACAAATGGTCTACGTTTAGAAGGGGTCAGAAAAGATGGAGGGGAAAGGGCAGTGGAATAGTCTTCCAAGGCAGAGTATTGGAGACTAACTATTTAGCACAGTCAGACTATATTTGGACAAGTCAAAAACATTTCTGTAAAAGGTGAGCCTGCAGGGGCAAGGGGCTAGACCAGATGGCCTTATAGATTTCTTCCATCTTTAACTGTTATTAATCTGCAACTCTACCCTGATGTTAACTCCTCAGGAAGATGCAGTATTTCCTCAAGGACTGGAATTCACTCTGGTGCATAGAGTATCACAAGACTTACTTGTTTTTAAAGTATCATGTATGCCATATGTAAGCCCTGAAAAAGAGGAATACGTGAGACACTGAATTTGGGCTAGGGAGCTAGACAAGGGCACATTTTATCATGTATCTTTGAATATGTACATGAAATTCATGCAAGCAAGGCTGAAAATTTGCACCAATGTAATATTTGAGAGTTGCATCCTGGTGATGCTCCACTTTGATCGTTCTTTCTCCTGCATTTGTAAACAAAAAAAGCTACTGAGGAACTTGAAGGGCCAAAGAGCCTTTGAAGTTAACTACATTAGTTCATGAGAGAATTTCTCAGTAAGACTAAACACAGTATTGTGTGTATAAAGCACTAATATCCAGGGTTATTTTGACATAGTTCACAAGGGGTAAGGGAGGAAAGAATGAATGCACTGTGTCATTACAGGTTCAGATGTAAGGATTATATATTTTGTGAGTAGTTTTGCCCACAGTTGAGAGACATTCGACTTGTTAATAGGTTTACAATGGTACCAAAGTCTTTTTTTTTTTTTTTTTCTTTTGAGGTTTGCATATAATTCAGTGCACATAGCCTGGAGTAAATTATTCAAATCTTCTGAAAGAATAATCTAAGCAGAACTGTTAACAGGAGATTGCATGCAGCAAATCCAGACTCATTTCCATCCAAGGCACTGAACCTGCAGCTATTTTCTCATAAATGTAAGTGTCTGCTTCCATAGCTCCTGTTGTGGGACTACTAAATCTAATTTTGGAGCAGAATCCAGCCCATGTTAAAGTATAGTTCTTCAAGCAGTTTACAGACTAGCAGTAAGGTTCTTCTGCCCAGATAGTCTCAGTTTTCACAGACGCTGCAGGCCAAATCTTCAGCTGCTGTAAATTGGTGTGGCTCCATCAAAGCTCATTTAAGTGATGCTAATTTACAGTAGGTGGGGATCAGCCATGAAAATCCAGCACAAGTTAACACATCTTGTAAAGTAGCTTCTTTATTTTTGTCATGTTTATTTCATGTTTCAGAAGTCTTAAATCTTTTCAACATGTTTTTATTTTTAGCTGTGGATTGTAGTACTTATTTAAAAAACAGCAATAGTTTTTGTTTAGTTATGCATCAATTTTCATTGCCTGTTGCATTTTATTAGCCGTTTGTTCCCTGTTCATACACTCCCATTTAGGCTCCAGATTTTCATTGTAGTACAATCTGCCTTGAGAAGTTGGATCTCTGTATCTTTAAGTGTATAATATATTGAGTATTATGAAATTAAATGTACCTTACTACATGGGTGGGAGAGAGAGGAAATATTTTTACTTGAAGCCTTAATATTTTCTTTTTTTTACTACTTTGTTTGTTGACCTCATAGGAAAGTCTGAATAGCAAAGACTTTGAAACTCTGGGCCAAATACTGCACTGATATACAACCAGCATTTGGCCCCCGATGTCAAAACTGGATGCAGACATAACCTGAAGTGAACAAGGGAAAAAGCCTCAGGGTGGCATATTTTCCTGAAGATCATTAATACAGTCTCAAAATGTGTCTGTAAGCAAGTATGGTAAAGAAGTCTTCAAGTCTTGAATTGTTAAGAAAGGTGATAGCAGGAACTGCCCTAATATCTTACATTTGCATTTTCTTTTTAAATTAAACAAAACAAAACCAATGTAATTGCTTAGTTTGGTTCAAGTCAGCTCCAAGGGTTGCACAGAGCTATGCGTTAGTAGCCATGTGCAGCAAATGAACTGTGTTGTGTTGCTGTTCTAAAATTGCTAACCAAGCATAATGTTATGTCAACTTGGCCTAAGATAATCACCTCATGGGCGTTATAAGGGACGTTCCTCAGATGATGCCTATTCTCCTATAAGCCTAATGTGGAAATTGCAATGTGGTTTTCTTTGGACTATCTCTGTGGTCCAGACTAGAGGTATAGATATAGATATATATATATTCAATATTTTTTTGTGTGTGGGAAAGATGGGGTCAAGGTTGCTGTCTCTGACAGTCTGGAAAGTTAATGTCGAACCGTTTTCATGGTCTGTATTTCACCTGTTCTGCCACCTTGAATTGTTGGAATGTATCCGTGCAGGCTTTGTGGAGCTCTGTCTGTAACCTTTTTTGTGGCTCTCGTAATACATATATATTTTTTAAACCTTTGAGTCACTTCAGTGTTTTAAATTGTCTGGTTTTCCCTGAAGAGTTATACGTGAGATGCATTCGTTTGCCGAGATAGTTCGTGGTGGGCTGCCCTTTTTCACTTCCACTTGTACAAAACGTGAACTGAAACAGTAGAACTGGAAAGGCCAGTTCTGGTGCAAAATCTGCAGGTGACAAAATATTAAAAGAAGTAATTGCAGGTTAAGTCTCATTTTCAAGGTGCTTATGGTAGAGTAGAAAATACGCTGAGTCTTGAAGAGAGTGTCTCATAGTTGTCACCGATGGATGCTGCTTGTGAGGCCACAGTAAGTGGTCCATGAAACAACACTAAGTGAAGTTTCCTGTAGTGTTTTTTATTAAAATTGTGGGGTTAATAGGGATCCTGCAGTCCGGCACAGCTGTGAATCATTCTACAGACTAACTGTGGAAAAAAATGTTGTATTGGTATTTGTTGCAGTGTTGTATCCAGGATATCTGGATTTATATATCCCAAAGATGTACAATTTTTAATCTGTATTCATCTATCTATCTGGTTTTAGTCTTTGAAAATATGTCCGTTTGATCTGTAAGACTGGCTTACAACACACACAGTTGCCAAGCCCTCGTAACAGCAGCTGCTGCAGGATTTCTGATGCCATAATTTGCATATATAGGCTAATTACATTAAGCAAGGATCCGTTCAAGCATATTCATTATAAATGCCAGTCATATTCGTGTGCTGCCATGTCTTCACATGGCAGAGACTACTTTATATATAAAAAGGCCAAAAACAGAATCACCATGCTCCATTGATTTTGGCTACATCGAACAGAATTATATGAGCTCATGATCTGTTTTAGTATATTTTATTTAAAGACATCTTGGCTTATAGTGATCTTGGCCTTCCTCTCTCTAACTAATAGATAAGTTATCCAAATTTGTATTCATGTTTCTTTTATTGTTATTTTTTATTCTGCAGGACAAGTTTCAGTTCACATTTTGGAATATAATAAGGAGAGACAAAGGAAACTATTTATACAGGTGAATATATCTTTTAAAAGAGGAGCAGTTATATAATAAATGGATTAGAATTACTGTCAAAATAGGTTTTGTTCATCTTGTCACAATAACTTGAGTTTTAAAGTAAGGCTTATTTCACAGCTGATATCTCTGTAACCCTGAAACATTTTAAAAATGTCTTGGTTAGACATTTCAAATTATATGAAGGAATATGATCTACTTTTACAGATTAAAAACAGTCCTAGAGAAGTGATGGTACATTTTACAGTGCCTTATATATATGTGTATATATATATGTATATATATAATGCCCATATGTATATAGTGTATACATAACTGTGTACATATAGTCAAGTAAAACTAGTTACAGGTGTCCCTATTTGATGTATTTTAAATGGAATTCATCTGTGTTGATAGAAGGAAAAAAATGGTTATATCAGCAGCAAACTACAAAACCAAAAATACTTACTAAAATTTAAGCAAATAAAATAGACTGGAAATGGTGTTTCTGCCAGTGGTTATGTTCCAGGCCATGAAAGACTGGTAGGTAGCCCCACCATTTTAAGGGATATTCAGAGAGAAGGGAAAGCAGTGATGGAAGCTTGGAGAAAGGGGAGAATATGTAAGAGCATGGGATGTCTGAGAGCACCCCAGTGTTCAGACCTGTAAAGGAGAGGTGCAGGAGGAGGGGACGAGCTGTCTTTTGGGGGAAGCTGAGACCTTAGACGAACCATCAGAAGTCGCCTCAAACAAGTGGCCTTGAGAAAACTGGCTCTTGGCCATGACAACAAGAATCCTTCAGCCCCACTGGTATTGATGGTATTTCACCAATTCTTTCAAACAGGCAAACTGATTCCTTCCCCCCAAAGTGTTTGTTGTTTTTTTTTTTTCTGCCAACAGGGATGCAATACTCATGACTCTAGCTAGATACGGAACAGGGACTTTTGCAAACCTTCAGACAGTGGATCTTACCTAGAGAGAGAAAAGGCTTTTGTGGAAGAGACTCCCATCTCATGACTGTAAGGAAGATTATTCATGTTTCCTTTCCCTTACAAATTATTTCATGCTGTGTTGCCATCCTGTTCACCTTTTACACACGCATCCCTTGTGTGGATTTTTCAGACAGTATAATTTTGCCATTTATTTGCAAGGAATATAAAGCACTGACATAGCCTATCCGTATGGTATTAGATCTAGAATATGTCTGGCCTGAGATGGACAGCATACAAAGCTATGCGAGCACTGTGGGCAATGCTGAGGTTTACCAGTATTTCTAGACTATGTTAAGATACTCTGTCTGTCCAGTCCTCGTTAATTGAAGTAATTTCTGGATTTGTGGACATAGGCCAGTTTGATCGGATTATATGACAGAAGTGCACACCAAAACTTACGCAGCTGATCCTGCCAGTTCATGAGCTCTTCTAGGAGTTTAGTTGCATTTTAGAATAAAAGGGGTACCACAGGTAAGTCTTGTATTTTAAACAATACCGTATTTTTAAAAGTATTGCCTTTCTGAAATAAAACAATTTTACAAATATAAGTAATTAAAAAACATTCCTTTCAGCAGACTTTGTGAAGTAACTGCCATGTAAAATCCATGAGGTTGATATACTACCTCCTAAAATTTATTTCACAGCTTTAAACTCCTAGCCTCCGCGTAGGGCTCACACTATCCATCTGTTTCTTCAATATGGGGTAAGAACAGGATTGTCAAGGATGTATTTGAGCATTGTCTGTGCGAAACCCTCCCACTGAACTTGGTGGTAACTGAAATCAATGATGGGGAGGATATGTATGGAAGTAGCCTTCCATACAAATGAAGCACCATTGTTTGATTAGCACTGTCCTTTTGGAACCAGTGCCCATGAGTTTGGGTTCAATAAATCATGTCATTACACACGGTCAGCAGTTGGGACTTAATGTAAGGCTTTCAATGCCAAATTCACAAGCCTTGAATACTCGAGATGGACGCCTAAAATGAGTATTCCTGTTTTCAGAGTGTCACAATAGCACATTAAGCTCAGGACTGCCATGCCTAGCTCCCTTGAAACCAATGGTAGTTTTTCCTTTAATATTAATGGAACGTCATAGACAACACGCCATTGTGAGTGGCACCCACAGGAATTAGCTCGTTGCTATAGTTTATTGACATTAGGACTTCAAGCCTCTGACTTGGAGCAAATCAAATACCTGTCATCTTTTTTCCCACAACAGGGGACAAAAGGGAAAGTGGAATTTCATAAACACATCCCATTTTTGGGCCAACTCTATTTTTAATAGAGCTTCTGTCCCTACTACGGAGAACTTAGTCTTCATGTAGGCATTTTTGAGTGGCAGGCAGCAAGGGGGAATTTGGATTTACTAGTGAAGCAGCAACGTGGTGCTCTTCTGCCTTCTGGGTTGTCCTTTCATGCAACATGCAGGTAAGTGGCTCCTGGGCAGTGGTTTCTTCCTGCATTCACTGCTTCAGTGGATATGAAGTGGATGGCTCCTGTGTCTGCCACTTGCAAAGCACACCTCCCTGCCATGGAGCATACGTGTTGAAAGCCGCTTTCAGTTATGTAGGTGCAGAGCTACAGATGCTCTGCATCAGAGATGGATCAGAGATGATTGTGGAAGCTCATAAAATGGCATTATAATCTGGTTCTAGTCCTAGGCACAGGTGGTTTAGCAGAATACAGCTTTACAGTCAGCTTTTTCTCTTGTACAGTCATTTGAACAGATGGTGAAAGGGGTTTTGTTGGGTGTTGGGTTTGTTGTTTTTTTTTTATAAACACAAGCCAATGCTACTTTTTCTTAGGAAAAACTCACCTTATAGAAACTGCAGTGTCTGAGTAAATTCAGTGAGTAACAGCATGATCCTATTTTTGCAGCCTGAATATTATGAATCCATCTGGCATTGGGATCAGCCTTTCCTGTCGCATTGAAAGATATCTAAAAAAACAGACTTAAAAACAGACAAGTAAGTAGTTATAAATAGGTGGTACTTGGCTATGACTAATATTTCAGACGCACTATGAAATAATGCGTACAAACTGCTCTGTTGTTGCCCACAATCTTCTATATCAAAATGCACGTGCTTTATACTTCTATCCTGTTGGCAGTTTCCCAGTGTTAAGCTATGATTCGCAGTAAGAGATGTACCAGTTAGATGTTCAGCTGGAGACATGGTCTGCACTTAAGGCACAGGAATGGGCTTCAGGCATTCTGGCACTGGTTCCTGTCTCCACTACAATTTACATGCCTCCTTGCTCCGTGTCAGACCATGATGTGACTTCCTGACCTCACAAATGTGTTGTGATTGTGAGAGGCTCAAACCCTATCATTCTGCCATCAGCTGTGTAGCCGGAGCTAAGCAGATGCATCCCATAGGTATTCAGGAGCAACAGGGCAGATTTGGGGCATATTTAACCTCAAATGAAAGCATCATTTCAGGTCATGTTCTTGAGGAGAAAGGTATTGGGTGTTTGTGTGATGGGTGTTGCTGACAGTAGTCTTGGTCTTCAGCGCTGACTTTGGAAAGTTTTTTTTGTAAATATATGAAAGACATTTCTGCCTTGATCCTTCCCTTGACCTCCTGCATATTTCCTTTTAGTCCAAACCCTCTGCAATAATGCCCACACAGCATTATCCTCATTCCAAGAGACCATATGCTTCATTGCCTTAAGCAATTCCGCTCTTTGCTACCTGCTTATTGGAATAGTTGTGTATATATATAATAATAATAATAACTAAAAATTACTGAGCAGAAATATAGTAAAAGAAATAGCTGTAGGCTGGGAGTGACCGCAAAAAGGGGGGACACCGCAATGTGCTGTTGTGGCACAGATCACAGCAGGAGCTGAGTTTTGCAGCCATTGACATGTGGGCTGCTGAGGAAATACGGCCTTTTACATTTTCTCTTGAGGGCAAGGATTAGGCTGCTATGTTGCCATGAAAAAAAATTTATTAATTCCTGTCTTCTTTATGCCTGTTTTAATGTTGTATAGAAATACATAGCTATTTATCTACAAGACCGTATTCATAGCACATGAAGATTATCAAAGAAGGAATAACATTGTCTATTGGTGCACAAAATAATTCCTTTGTTAGTATGGTCTTCTATTCAATACTCCCTTTCTAATAAAGGGGCAGGAAAGAGTTAGAAATTATTAATCATTGGGATTTTTAACACAGGAAAACACATCGTGCTTTAAGGCATAGGAAGATCAGGTGTGTGCACGTGTAAACAGAAGTTGCATGAGTTTATTTAACTGTAAAGGCAAAATAAATACATTTATTTCCACTTATTTTGAAGCACAGAATAGCTACATTTTTCAAAATGTGCAAAACCTTTGTAAGAAAATATACCATCGTAATTTTTTTCAGAATTTATATCACTCTATGTATTTTCATTTATTTTTTAAAAGAATTTTTTTCATGCATTATATCTACACAGATTCTAGAGATATCTATATAGACTCTCTTCATATATATCTAAAGCCCTGGATGCTGCAGAAATGCATTTCAGCACTGTGTCTAAAATGATGGAGAGAGTCCTTTTGGGGTACAAGAGACTTGGGGTGTACTATCCTTGGTTTTGGTTTATTTATACATATACCCACAGAGACCCATCACCAGCAGGAATCTGAGCATCCTGCTGTTGGATGGATTCATTACACAACCCGCGCACCCAGAAATGCTGTCCCTGCCTGAGGCAGAGACCTGTGAAATGACTTTCTGGGTACGGTGTGTCTGTGCTCCCTCCTAGCTCAAACACTGGGCCGATTTAAGCAGAGAGCTCTTCTGCAGTCTTTCTCTTTGGCAGTTGGGATGTGTTACCTGCCACCCAGTGGGGGTGAGGCACAGACCTGGGCAACGGTGACTCGGTTTGTGTTTGCAGCTCTGTCACTGACTTACTCTGTGACCTTGGGAAAGTCACGTCACACTTGGCAGCTGTTACTACAGTATGATACAGAAGATCTTCTGGATTTAAATTAAGTGACTTGCAGTGTGGGTCACGTGGCCATTCCCTGGGGCCAGATCTGAAACCTGTTGGCAATAGGGCAGTGGTTAGTAGAGGCTGTATGATGACATACGGACATTATGCCTTGTGGCAGAGGTGTGGGACTTTGGAGGGCATTTTTACAGTCCTCAGTTCAGGTCAAAGAGAAAACAGGTAATGAAAAAGGGGAAAGAAATATCCTCAGCTGACATGAAAGGGAATAGACAGTGTCAAAACAGGCAAAGGGCAGTTGGGTTTATTGCTGGCAAGAAAAATTTCTTCCCGTTTCTATCAGCATGAAGGATTGATTGGCTGGGTCAGGCAGCACACTGTTAAGTACATAGAAGATCTCTTCTTCCTGTTCCAGACAGATTCCCATCATTACTTTGCAGAAAGACAGAAGGTTATAATGTAGGCAGGGCCTTGATGAAGGCAGGGATATAAGGCAGAGTAATAACATACATCTTCAGAGCTCTATGACAGGTTTGGCTGGGGACTGAAAGCAGGCTAGCAGGGAAAAGTTCAAATGGAGCTGTGCCCTCACAGGATAGCCATTAGTTTTTGGCAATTCCACATTCCTCTGCCCTTATCTTGGAGGGACACTTTTAGTATAAAATGTATTTTTTAATTTTAAGCAGCAGCCAGTCTTTCAATGCCATGTGTCTGTCAGATGCACTGTAAAAAAGCTAAAGCGAAGCATTGTAAAAGTAATTCCCCTCCCCAAATTGTCAAAGTTGGCAAGAAGAAAAAGTTTGTGATTTTTTTTCCAGGCTAGCTTACAGCTCAAAGTTATGTTTTATACGACATATTAAATTCATTACAAAATGTAAATTCAATCTCAAGAAACAGTAAATTGCTTATTACTCTTCATTTTGCAGATATAAAATGTTATACAAGATCTGAAATGCAGATTCAAAAAAACTTGCATAAAATATATACTGTGCATTTCACCTATTGCTACATCAACAGCTGCTGAATGTGGATTTTGCTAATATTTTTAAAATAATTCTGCATAAATTTCTACTTACAGCAACAATTATTTTAGCTAATGAACCTGTAGTTCATTTTAGCTAAGTAGTTTTTATAGATTCCTTCTTTTTGAGGCCAAAGTCACTGATAAATCACACCAGGTTATAACAATGAAGTGCTAGTGGCAAGTAGGTTCAGATAGAAAAACAATTCTCTTCAAAGAGTTTCTCTCTAGAGCATCTCCCATCACGAACTCTCTCTTGAATCCAGTTGGTTTAAAGCTGATAAATGACATAATCAATGCCACGGAGGAAGCAAACTGTTTCCCACAGCACAAGAAACAGTGAGCATCAAATGAAATTACCAAAAAGCAGAATGAAAACACAAGGCAGAATTTTTCAAGAAAGCAGGTTAAATTGCCACAGGATGTTGTGAAAACCATATCACTGGGCCGGGAGAAGAGCACCAAAGGTATCCTTGAACACAGCATTAACTCTGCTACTGTTACTAGCAATCCCCTGCATGGGGATGCAAAAGCAACGCTCTTCTTAGTCCGGGTTGACATTAGTAGGTTTTTGAAGCCTAGTTCCTTGGATGCTCCATAACTGCCTGATTCTTTGCTCAAGAATAAATTCATCACTTGAGTCTTACAATTGGTGACTTTGATAACTTAAACGAATGTGATGGTCAGACTAGCTCAATGCAGAGGGCTGATTTTCATGTGAGAGTCCTTAAAATTTCCCTAGGAAATACATGAATACATTAACAGAAATTTGATTGGGATGAGCTCAGTAACATCATTTGGAAGAGTGAAAAAGCCACTGTGCCATTTTGCTTGATCTATATGTACAGCAATTTCCAAGTTGCTATACACACACATGTATACATACATTTACATATATATATGTATGTGTGCAGATATTTATAAAAGCAACCACGGCCTTTCAATTGTGTGTGCTGTGATTCAGCAGCAGCTATAATTTTTGGCAGGGACATAATTTCAAATCTTCTGTTGAGGATGCCTGCCAAAACGTTGTTGGACAGAGATAGGATGAAGAAAGTTATTTATAAGCAGGGATAATTAGGTCCTGTGCCTATTAGTGTTGGGAATGAGACAGAAAGACGACGTGTAGTAATGAGTACTGTAATATGAGAAGATGCTCTCCATGATTTTCTACTTGTTGATCGGAAAATAAAATACATTCTCAGGTGAAATAACATCATGATGTGCTGCTCCTAGTCAGGAGATGCAGATTGTGGGAGTGTGTGTGTTATGCTGTAGGACAGGTCTCAGTTATACCAATGCAAATTTGGAACACTTCCCCAGAAGGCAGGTGCTGATTGTTGTAACTGAGATAAGACTCTGTTTCCTCAGTCCTGAACTTTGCATTTTGTGTTCAGGCAAAGATAAACCCTGAACAGACATAGGAAATGCACTAACTCCTCTTATTTGGAAGCAATTGTTCTTGACCATGCTGTCAGGAGCCAGCACTGCTCAGTCTGATGCTGTGCTCATCATCTCTGTCAGCAGAAGCAAGGCTATTTCTGTGTCTCATCAGTCATGTAGATGTACATTACATCCCTTTTTCTTTTTTGAGAAATACTGTCAACGGGACAAATTAATCTTTCCACTGGTATTCTCCCTAGGGGTATAAACCCAGCAATCGCAGTGTGAAATTCTTCCACACAGGGTCTGAAAGGAGCCTGTGCGCAGAGAGTCTCTGCAGAGCACCTAGGATGATGCTCTTGGGCCATTTCTTACTGAATTGTTTGTCACACAGTAATTCCAGAGAACAGCAATTAATATTAAAGAATTCTTAGCTCCTGGCTTTGTATCAAGCTTACTAGATAGTGCGACTAATGTGTAATAAGACACGTAAGCACACATCTGTGTTTAAACAGTTGAATATCCCATTAACTTTTCGTACTTCTCAAGCTATTTGGACTGATCTCACAACGCTTGGGATTTTTAAGGCCGCAGTACAAAAATGCTACCTCTGCAAAAGCCCCGAAACCTGACAAAAGTAAGTGTTAAGCTCGTTATTTCTCCTGAAAAGTGGGTTTTTAAATACTGGCACAATACTGACACGGTCTGCTGACTTCAGAAAGATTATTGATGTATTTAAAGGTAGGTGCAGTCTAACCAAGTGCTTTTCTCGGTCTGGGCCTTAGTCTCTCTGAAACGGGGGTGGTGTTTGGAAAGCTCGTCTAGCTAAATCTGAGCTGCAGCTGCTATTTCTGCCCTGTTGCCAGCAGAGAATGTCACGTATCTGGCTAACTTGCAGGTTCTCCAGACCTGTAGCTAGTGTCACTTCCCCAAAAACTATTTCATCCCAGGGTTTTGCCTACACAGCCTCAATGCAGCTTGTATGTGAAAACACTGCATTAAAATGCTTGTTTCCAAAAAAAGGAACAGCCTGTGCCAAGCTCATCCCTAGGGTGATTTTTCCGAAGTAAAGCAGGGAATATCTGAAACAGCTCCTGACAGAGAAATAGGAAAGGAAATCCATTTGGGGGGAGCTTGAATTTTGCCTTTATATATCTTCTAAGCATTAAATGGATCATTAAAACTAGAGATATCCTAAGCTTTGTAATTATGCATGTCACAGTACCTCAAATGATTTTGCAAGAAGAGTGCTCTGTTTCCTGCTAAGTGAATTCTGCAGATCAGATCTTTTAATGGTTTGCCAGTGCCCCTAAAAGCAGAGGCTGGTTTAGGGCATAGACTGCAGCGCTTAAATATTAAGTGCCTTGTAGTGACTGTTACTGTCAAATGCAAGAGAAGCCAACACTGTCAAGTCCGTAATAACTACAAATTTATTTTCTTTTCTCAAACAGGAAAAAAAAAAAGAAAATGTTGTAAAGAGAGATCAGTTGAACTTTGCAAAAGCAGCACATGCTGAAATGCTGTTGCTAAAGCAAATTCTCAGTTGCTAATCAGGATTAGGAAAAATGCCTGAGTTCTGTTTCATTGTTGTGAGCTCTCAGCAGCACCTGTGCTTTGTTAGCAAAAGAAAAGTTTACTGTTATCTAAGACAAAAACGTTGGGGGGAAGGCAGTCCTTGAGGCAATAATATAAAATCCCCTTTTGTTTCCTGGATAGTGATTACAGTAAAATACTTTGCTTATGTTTCCATTCCTTAGACCATCTGTTTCAAATTAAACCCTTCTGGCATGATACATCATTATTTATTAGAGCGTTACATTAGATAATGTAGTGTTAGTATTGTTGTTATAAACCCTTAGTTTCATGAGTATGACTTTAGGGGCAGAACTGGATGTGTTTACTTAATGAAAGGGCTAGAGACTGTGTTAATAAAATCAGTTTGCCAGTTCAGAAATTACTTTTTTTTTTCTTTTTGGTCTTTTCTTTCACAAACATATTTTTGGTGTGTCTTTTGATTTGTAACTCTGAATGTTTGTGCTCGATAGAGTGAAACCTTCTGGGTTTAGATAACAGAAAGCTAAGATACCGAGAAGGACTCGTTGGTAATAAACTGTTAGTCACCTAAAGCTGAAACATGATACCGTATACGTGATGGGGTGACATCCATTGCCATAAATCTGCAATGCCATGTAGCATTCAAGGCACACACCCATGTGATTCTAACGCCACTGAAGATCTGGCAGGTAACACCCCCCACCCATAAGGAGTTTTATAAAAGCTCTTATTCTTGCACTCTGTAGCAACTCTTTCCTCATGCTTTCCATCAGAGGCAAGGCTTCGTAACACCAATATGCAGAAGACAGATTTTTATCCTAGAGCTATCCTGTCACTCCAGTCTCAACCATTTTGGGACAATTTAAGAAGTGCAAGGAGATTTTTAAAAAAATTTTCAGTGTTAATGAGACTTTAGTCACAGTGTACTAAAGAGGCTTACTCCTCTTTAGTAAGGAGTATGGAATAAGGAAAGAGATGCAGTCCCAGGAAAGAAGAGCAGTTCCTTACAGCTGAATTTGAGATACTTCAGTTTACCAGTGATACCCAGCGCGAAGAAATTTTTTCACTCTATTTCAGTTAGAAAGATGGTGACTGTGAGTGTAAAATTATGAAATGGATTACTCTTCTGTGATGTAAAGACTTGCTGTCCTCTAGATAAGGTGAAGCCTAGTTTTAAATCTGCTTATAGAGAGTGTGTCTGGGGAAGGGGACAAGTCTTTCATCCTAAATGAGCTTCTCTCTCATTTTTTTTCTGGCCAAAAGAGATCTGAAGGGTCCTCTAGTGGGTGATTCACAACACTTAGATTAAATTCAAGATCTGAATCACTGCTAACATATATATATGTAGACTTCCTTTCATGCCAAAATCTCCCTAAATTTTGTGCTGTATTTAACCAACACGGGACTTGCGTGGTTGTGCCTACCCTTTAGTGATGTGGTCAGACATGGTCAGAAAGCCAGTATATGCTTCAAAATTTTTTATTTTTTTAACTGGTCAAGTTACACAAACCAAAGTTGCTTAAAAGGAATATTCTCTCTTGCTCTATAAAAAAAATGTATTAAGTGAGCTTAAGTAACATCATTTTATAACCCAAAAGCTTAAACTAGTGTATCGTTTAAATTTTGCTGGGTCTGAAGTGGGCCAGGATGACATCAGTATTTCCTTTAAGAAGGCCAGCAGTAAGTCCACAGTATGTGTCTGAATACATTTGGATCAAATGACATGTTGTTTCCTTTTTCCTCTCTCTCTCTCTCTCTCTCTCTCTTTTTGAGAATAAATTTACAGATTTATTCATTTTTTTTACATTGGGAAGGTGATACATGGTGAGTAAATACACATGGGGTCATGGAAAAGGCTTTTCAAAACCACATTTTCCTCGTTTCAAATGTCCTTTGTTTTGTTTAAAAAAAATGCCTGAAAGTTCATAAATTTTGCTTGCCAATTGTAGGGTAGAGACCTGCCCTTGCTCTCCCTGTAGCTAATGGTAAAGCATCCAAACACTGACTCATCCCAGTAGCGATCCAGATCCCTTACAGAACACAGACCTTGTTGGTATTCCTCGCGTAGTGAAGTTAACCCCGAGGGCTGCGTTGCTCCTGCTCTTGCCGCAAGGTGTTTCTGCCTGCCGGGGAAAGCAACACCCTTTGCCAGGCCACATCTGTAGCGACTTTCCTGCCAACCGTACTGGCTTTCTAATTTCTCGTTTGCTTTGTTCTAGTCACAACACAGTTAAGAGGCCACCCTAACCTTTGGCACCTTTCTTGAGGGTATCTCTGCACCTAGCGCTGGAATAGAATAATCCCCTGGGAACCATCCCTGAGTATTGGACCTTATAGGCATCAGTAGCACAAGCGTTTACTGTTTTAGCTAATAGAACAATTCCATTAGTGGGTACCATCAGTAGGTTGTTATCCTCTTAGATGGATTTTCTGCTCAGAGATGAAATAAAACACAAGAAAACTGGATTAGAATAGTAGCAATATGAATATATATAAAAAAAATAGAGAGCAAGAAGTTAAATAGTTATTAATGTAATGCAGGACTATATTCAAGCTAGTGATAACTTTCAACAAATTGGTTTGAGAGATTTTTTTAACCTAATTGAATTGCAATTTTTACAAAAACAGTAAACATAATCTAATTAAAAATAACATTTTGGGATTTACTGAGTAAAATCTAAGATAATCTCAAAAGATTTTTGCACATAAATTGTATAAGTGCATTAGTACCTAAACCAAGCAAAAATAAACTGCAGAATGGGAGCATATGCACAAGAGATTTCTGATGGTGAAGTGTTATCGCAGAAGAATGACATCCAAAATGCAGCACGGAGGCAAAAAATCAATATTATCCATTTTCATTTTCTAGCACAATGAGATTGCCCAGATGTTCAGCAATACATTTTTTGCTGAGGAGGCAATTTTGATTATTGTTTAACAACAGTCTCAAACTTTTCTGGTGGTGAGCTGAGTTCAGCCCTGGTGTGAGTTGGTGCCACTGGCGTGCACTTGGCAAACTCACCTCTGTCTGTACCGGGATTTTGACCTCAAGTGTCGGATATTTGTCCAATCGATGCACCTTTAATAGCACTGAAGTTTCAGACTGAACCACATGATTTTAGAATTCAGTTCAAGCAACTGAGAGATTTATCTGGAATTGCACTATTTGTCCCATCCAGCTTCAGCCTGTCCCCAAATGGACGATGGCGTCTGGTGCAGTTTTTTCCTTCTTTTGTGAGTCGTTGAAGGTCATATAGGACAACTGGGATTCGGGTTAGTGGTCAGGCTGCTGGGAAAGAGGTCAGGGGGACAGTTAATGGAGAATGAGTGTTAATTATGAAGGATAAAAGAGAAGAGGCATTACAGGGGAAAAGATTTAGAAGTCATTCGCAGGAAGCTAGGAGACTGAGAACTGGGGAAAAAGAACTGTGCTATTTATGAGGACCTGGATGTGAAGTTTTGAAATTAAATTTTTTCCTTCTGGGCTCTTGATAAGAAGGAACATACACAGTATAAATACACACGCCTGCCTCTATGATAAGGGCTGATACTTCCAAAATAAACTAAAGCAAAATAATTGAATTAAAATTTTAAAGCTATATGAGAAGAAACAGAAGGCTGAGTACCTTAAATATAGAGAGTGAGGCAGGCAAGAAGGATGAAGGAAGGGAAAAAAAACATCTAGTCTGTAGCAAATATTCCTCAGGGTCTTTGATTCAGCTGTCTGGCCCCTGGGGGCCACTGTTGATCGTTAAAATGTCTGGGAGCCAAAGGACCTGTACTGGAGTCAGATGGATTTCTTCATCTGCACCATGTGTGTGTGAGACAGAGACACGGAGTGGTGGACAGGGGAAAGACACTCAGCTGGGAGAGCTGGAGAACGCTTTGGCTTCTTCAGCAGAAGGACCATTTTCTTTGGGGGAGGCACGGCCTCCTCGTTGTTCTGCTGTAAGCCTGGCCGAGCCAAGGGCCTGTTGGCTCGATGGCGGAGCAGGAGCAGGATGGGTGGCTGGGTGCCTGGGGGAGCGGGAGGACTCTTTGCGGTCCTTCTGGGGGCCCTTGCGCTCGTTGAAACCTGGCTGCTGGAAACCGTCCACCCAGCGGGCACAGGAGTGGGGTAACTCGGATCTGTAGTGTGGGGAATGTGGGTACGGAGGCAAACCTTGAACAGGTGGATGGGCATGATAAGAATCCATAATTAAATATACAAAGGCTGAATAATGGAATGTGTAAAATCCACCAGCACCCTGAGATCCATGTTCAGCAGCGTTTCTGCCAGCGTTTGCAAACTACTGAATTTAACAGGTAGCAATCAGTGCTGAATTTTGGGTGTCAGCTCAGAAAAAAAAGGGCTCTGTTCCACATCTCTTTCCCCAAGGCTTCTGTCGTGGGGTTATTAAGCCAGTAAGTACCACGGCGGCTCTACAGGTAATTAATGTTCCGTTTTGGCCACATCGTTTCTTCTGCTCAACGCAACGCTGCTGGAGCCAAACCGAGATCTTGCTCCTGAAAGAAGCCTCCTCGTCAGTCGCAGACCAGAACCCCGGGCTGGAAGGGACCACGCGGACCATTGGACTAGATGATCTCCAGAGGTCCCTTCCAACCCTATGATTCTATGATCCCCTCCAACCTTTCGCGGTCAAGATGGCCCGTATCGCGGCAAGGAGGAGCAGCCTTAGGGCGGGCGAGGTGGGGAGGGCGACGCTGTACGCCGGGCGGCTGCATTCCCTAAAATCCCGGCTTCCCCCTTCCCTCCCCGGGAACGGCCCGCCCCGTCGCTGCCCGCCGCCTTCGCGGAGGAATCTTGCCCCGCGCCGCGCTCCGTCCGCGGCGGGGCGGGGCCGGGTGGGGCGGGCGGCGGCGGGGCTGAGGGGGCACG
>VYZM01010234.1:1000041-1031423 GCA_013398915.1 Dromas ardeola
GGCGGCTGTGGTGAGGGGAGGGAGGGTGAGGGGACGGGTGGGCTGCGCGGGGCACGAGAGAGAGGAAATTCTTGGCAATTCTTGGCGTTTTGGGGCACCCGAGCGCTCTGAGGGGCCTGCTGCTTGTTCTCGCCATGGAAAGTGTTCTTAAATCCCTGTAAAGGTAATGTTGCCATGAACCTAGCTTAATTGTGTTCGCCATAGTGTTGAAATGCAGTCACCCAAGGGTTAACTACATTTTTTCCTGATTCTTTAATGAGAATGTGCAAATATCTGTATTGAGTTTTGGCTCATTTAGCTTCTCTCTGGTAGAATTATCTCCCCAGGGAGACTTATGTCAGGCTCCCGTTTAATCGCAGTAAATCCAAACTTAAGCACCAACAGACTTTTATTGTATAATTCATCCTGTTTTGGTTTTTGAGATGCTACAGAATGAAATGCTTATGTAAATAGGGCTGTGTACACCTAATTATAGAAATAAAACCTTTGTTAAAGAAGGTATACCTGGTTACACAGTTACGTTGGGGGAGGTACTAAAGCTACTTGTTTAATTGCAGATCCAGGCCTTTGTGGTACTGCTAAATGGTTGATTTTCTTCAGGGATTCTAAAGTACTTTCAGACTCGTGTAAACTAACTTTTTTTTTTTTTTTTAACCAATTCAGGAAGCAGAGCTTGTGCTATAACTGATGTTGCTGTCACAATTGCCTGAACAAATATAGCTAGATAACACTTAATAGCAGTTAAGGATAGTGTACTATATCACCATCCATCATAGTGTGCAAACAGTGGAAGTGCGTTATGCAAATGCATTGTCACAGATCAGCTTTAGTTTTCTGCTGCTTGGTGTCTGCCAGTCGGTGTGGTTTGACTTTGGCTATACCTGGTTGAAGTCTTAATTTTGATTTTTGGATGACATTGGCAGAAACACTTTAACATGTAAAGCTGTTAAACGGCTTATAAATACACAAATGTGTATAATGCTTATAAATGTATGTAAACGTGCTTGGATTTTTTCAGACATTTTTTCTATTTTCCTAATGTACCTTTCTAGCAACATAGTTTCTACTGAATCAAAAGAAGTATCCTGTGAAACAGCAGTGGAACTTCTTGTTATTAGACTATTGTTTCATTTTTAATGCCTTGCTGAACTTTGTCAACAGCTTAAGGAATGTGTTGAGCCTCATTGTTTAATAGAAATCACGTCTTTTCTAAAGCAAAATGGATGCAGGGCTTTTTAAAGCCAGTCTTGCTGTGACCTGTAGAAATAGGTATGTGAAGCAGCAATTTTCTGTGACCAGATTACTTTGTCTCGAACTGAATAAAAATTGTATTCTTGATTTAAAAAATGAAGAACAAATAAATAAACAAGTTTAATTATAATAATGGAAGAAGCGAGGTCTGGTATGAATTAAATAAATTAACTGTTCTTTAGGTATGAGATGAAGGGAAAGGATTTACACTCTAAGGTGGAGAGACATGGCAAAAGGATTTGTATTGATGGGGTAGAGGATCAGTGCAGAGAATGAACCAGAAGACTTGGACAGTGTTGATGATGATAGTGCAGTGTTGGTGTTGGCAGCGAGAAACCTGTGGCACTGGTCTGTGGTACGGGGGGAGGGAGGGGAAGAGCCACTGTGCCCCATGTCCTCTTGAGGAACCGGATCAACTGTGTGATGTGCAAGAGGGAAGGTTAGGGTGTGCAGAAAGGGAGACTTGTCTGCAGTGTGACGAGATGGAAGGAAGATTAAAGTGGCACGAGGGGAGACAGCGATGAAGAAGATGAAAGGATAAATAAACACTCAGGTTGAACAACAAAAAAGTATTACTGGAGAGACCTGATGTGACCTGGTTTAAAGTACAAAATAATTCTCAATGTGCGCTGCAGAAAGTTGGATATTGTTGGGCTTTTTTTTTTTTTTTTTGGTAGTCATCTGACGTAAAGGTGATTGATAAAGTGCCAATAGTGTAGGTGTTATCATAGGGCTTTTTAGATATGGAACATTTTCTTTCCCTTACGTTCAGTCAGCACCTCTTCCCTTTTTCCTAGGTATCATTCATGGTTAGTTTTTCTTGTCAAAAACCCTACCCTGCTGTGACTGAAACTGAGTGAAAATCCCAGGAACAACTATTGAATTAACAGGAATTAATATAAAATCTCTGCTAGTGTTTATAATCTTCTTGTCCAGACAGACTGTAGCTTTCATATGTTTTAGTGTACACCATCTGTTTGCATTAGGATTTAACTTTTTCTGTCGCATTTGTTGCTTTTTTCCCCCCAAGAATTAACTGAGGGGTGGCTGTTGCTAAACAGCAAATTTATCTGTGTCAGTTACACCTTTTAACCTACAGCATTAACTTCTGGTTTCTTAATGCAGGCTTTTATTTATATCTCTCGCACAATGGTTTGAATCAGTTTTGCGATATAAATGGCTAAATAGTCAATTTTAGTAGGTCAATTATATCTAGAACTAAGGCAAGACTGTAAAATTCCTCAAAAAAACTCCAAACCGGTAAAAATCTGTAAAATTCCTCTGCCTTTTAATCTCCCCTGTCTAAAAATGATGTTTTAAATGTGTTTGTTTAGACGTGAACCACTGGCTCTTATCAACCTCAAAAAGAAAAACGAAGAAACTGGGGAAGAAGAACTTGCCTCACGCTTAGATCACTGCAAAGCAAAAGCCACCAGGCACATTTTCCTTATCCGTCATTCTCAATATAATTTGGATGGCCGGGCTGATAAAGACAGAACTCTGACCCCACTTGGTATGTATTCTAGAAGCATCGTACTTTGCATTTTGAGAAAATTGTTTTTCACCTGCTGCTGTCCTGATGAGTACAGGTCAGTAACTCAGCTCTGTTCTGGGTCTCACTGCCAAACCTTAATCCGCTTTCTGGATCTTTTGTGGCAGAAAGATGTCATGAATAAGTTTAGTTTTTCCATTTTTGATCCTCTAAATCCAGACATTAATATCTGCTTTACAGAGTTCTAAACACACTCAGTTGTAAAGAAAATTCACAAAGGAAATTTCCAGTTATCTTAAGGTTGCTTGAGCAAGTTTTCACGCTAGCTGACATAATTCCCCAAGGCTAAGCTTTTAAACTTAGCTCCATGACTAACTTTGGGATACTTTTCTTTTTAAAAGGTGTTCCTGTTAGTTAATTTGCTGATTTATAAAAAATAAAATTGCCCCTGACTTTCCTTTCAGTTGGAGTATTTATAGTTAAATACATTTCACTTTTGTTACTACTGGGAATACTGCTTATCAGTTGCATGAAATGAGGATAACTTCTGTCTGTGTTAATCTTAATTCATCGATCCTGTGACTAGGTCTCAAATGCTAATTAGTATTATCTTAATAGTGTACTTAAAAAACAGTGGACGCTTTCTTGATTATATGTATGCCAACACTACTTTGAGGGGGGAAGGATTATTGTTGTGCAACCCTGCTTGAGGTTTTAGAAGTCTGGTGCCAAATGTTTCATATAAACACCTTCCCCCCGCCCCATCCCCCAAAGTCTTAATCACCAGTGTGCAAACATGAGTGAAATGGTAATTTTAGGACTAAGGTGCTATCTTAAAGTGGTAACAAAGTATATTCTTAATTCTGTCTCATCCCGTGCCTTGGGTAAGTTACTTAAACTGTCTGTTGTCTTTTCACCTACCTACCTGAAAGACGGAGTAAAGCCTTCCCTGGGGTATCTAAGTGCTGTGGTTCTTAACTGTTCCAGATGACGTTACCTTTATGAAAAACGCCCTGTCGGGTCTCAGTTTGACACAGTCTTCTCTTCCGTGCTCCCTGAAGACAGAGATGGCACATGGTTTGGGTCAGCACTATCTTCTATTGGAAGTGGCTCCCTTGGGATGGGGCTAGCAGGGATATTGAATACTTTAGTAAGTAGTGACTCTGATAAAAATGTTTTCCAATTACTTTTTGAAAGGAAAAACAATGACATCGATGGAGACTGTTTGTGTCTACTGGACAACTTTTTTGGTAGTTTGTGTGAGGCGCTTACATGAGTGTCACCAATTTATATAATGAATATCATTTTTAAGGTCGAGAGCAGGCTGAACTGACAGGACACAGGCTGGCAAGCTTGGGATTAAAATTTGATCAGATTATCCACTCCTCCATGACTAGAGCAACTGAAACAACTGAAATTATAAGCAAACATCTCCCAGGTAAGTGAATTCCTTAATTTGTCATTGTCTTCTGATCCTTAAAACTCCTTCCAGTAGAATTCTAAGCTTGTGTTTAAGGTTGAGGTGTTACTTAGCCGACTTCAGCCCTGTGTGAATATGTCTATATTTACAAAGAAACTAAAAACCCTAATTCTGTTTGTTTCCAGTTCATCTTTAAAAATACAAGAGGGATCTGCCCCTCCGAGTGACTAGCTGCTACCTGTACCTACTGCTGTGCAGGAGAGCTCTGCTGGTTGCTCTTCGCTTAGGTGTTTTGCAAAGCAAAGACTGTCACAGGTCATCATGCTTGGCTCAGTCCTCAATCTCGGGGGTCAGTAACGCAGGAGAGAAGATGATCATGAACTGCAGCTCGTGTGGTGATGCATGCTGGGTTAGTTAACAGGCCCTTCTTGTGTGCTGTGCTATCCTGTGAGCAGGGGAAGAGGTGGCACACTCACGAAGGTGTAGGGATTTTTTAATGCGGGTGCTTTGTTTATATGGGTTTTGGGGATGTTGTGGGGTTTTTGGTGGTTTGGTTTTGTTTTGGGTTTTTTTCCTCTTGCTGTTCAGACATACTAGAATCTAAACTAAAGATATTTGACTATACATAATTCTGTCTGGTATTTTAGCAGATATTCAGGTATGACTAGCTGAATGGCAGTTCTCTTAACCAGTTTGTGTTTGTTTTATTAAATGTGCTACTTAAAAAACCAAACAAACCCAAAACAACAAAACAAAAAAACCCAAACAACCCCCAAACCTCAAAACAAGCAAAATGCCACCCCACCTAAACCATCTTTCTTTCCTCAGAGTAAGAGATTAAAATATTAATATAAATATTAAATATCAAAAGTGTAGCATTAGCTTTAATTAGCGGTAAGCATTAACTGACGTACAGCTTTAGATTAACATCCTTGCAAGTGCATTTCTTCAAAGCGCGGCAGACTGGGAAGACTCAACTTGCTGTGCCAGGCTGATCTGGCTGCTCTCACGTGGAATAAACTTTGTCTCTCTGACGACAGAACAGTTGTGTTGGAGAGACTTGCGCACCTTGATAGGAAGCGTGTAGACTAAAATGGCCTTCAGCAAGGAGAGGAAGACTTCCTTGAAGAAAGAATATGAAAAATGTATTGATTGTAGAGTTGTGGGTCTGTTGGCAGTGGTAGGTGGAGTAACAACTCCTTTCTGAATGTCTGTTTAATATTTCAGGAGTCAAAAAAATTAGTACTGATCTGCTGAGAGAGGGAGCACCTATAGAACCAGACCCTCCGGTCTCTCACTGGAAACCAGAAGCTGTGGTAACTTTTTACTTAAAGTTTGGTGGTTGGTTTGTTTTTTTTCTGTATTTGCTTTGTTTTCTTTAATATACTTTATATCGACTGTAGTAATAACTTGCAATGTCTGAGCTGATGTTTTTCATCATAGACCTTAGATAATTGCATACTTTTCTCCTCTCCAGTAAGTGTACAGAACAGTTAAAATAACTTAACAATCCTTAAGTATTAATTCAGCCTCAAATGTGCATCCTTGTAAAGAACTCTTTAGAAGATGCAGCCCATCGGCACATGCAGACGATGGCATGTGCTGCTCTGAGCTGTGTTTCATTCTGAACTCTGTGTCATTAGCAGTATTACGAAGATGGAGCTCGAATTGAAGCTGCTTTTCGAAACTTCATTCATAGAGCTGATGCAAAGCAGGAAGAAGACAGCTACGAGATCTTTGTCTGCCATGCCAACGTGATCCGCTATATCGTGTGCAGGTACGTGTTGGATTGCGTGTTCATCTGTGTGCTTTGAGAGGTCATAGTTTTACTGACATAGTGTTGGTGTATGACACTGCTGGGTTGATTTGGCTTGTTAGAAGTGGTTGGAAATCAGTGCCTGCGATGTGAGCAGCTGCTTTTGCAACTTCATCACAGCATTAATTTGCAGATAGAGGACAAATCTGAAAATTGGAACACTTTAATTCTAGTTCTAAAGTGAGAATGACTAAACTGGTGAGGCTCAAAACCTTTTTTTACATCTGAACAGTCTCTTTAGTATCATAAGCTTCGGCTTCCCATAAGCCTGAGGACAATACCTGTGTGGACTGTTGGAAAAGACAACAAATAGAACATCTGACTGGATGCATCTTTTTGAGGTGACGTGAATTCCATCTGGTATAATGAAAGATTGATTTAGTTTTGGGAATTCTTTACTAATGGAAATTTTTGTATTATGTTCAAGTTGTATTTGTATTTCAAGTGTGTTTTTGCAGTAACACGCAGTATTGGATTAGAGGGGAGAGTGGATCTTTCCACTAATATTAGAGTTGTTCGTGAAGGAGAAAACAGTTCCGGATCTTTGCCTGTCTCTGTATCTAGTCAGCTGAGTCTGTTTTATTCCTCTTCACTATCGAAAAAGCCCTGTCTGTAAGATAATCTGTCTTGAGTGGGACGTATGTGATTAAACTTTAATCTGATCAATACCTACAACAATTTCAGTTAGCTTTATTTAGCTGAGCTAGTTAAATGCTAGCCTAACTGCTCTGTGGACTGCTTTAGAGCTCTTCAAAATTGCTATACTTAAAAATATTGATCAGGTAAACAGAATATTCTTTCCTATGCCGAAAGAGATCTTCTTGCTGCTACATAGGCTTTTTCTGAAGTAGCCTTCTACTTTTTTCTCTTTGCGTTTTCTTCCCACATCTTTTTAACTTCTCTTCTGTGCCTTCCATTCCAGGCTATCTGGTAACACAGTCCATGTAGCATTCCCTTTGAATCTAGCTTGACTATGGCTGTTACTTAATTTCTTAGCCTTTTAAAAAGACTGTCATAGAGCCAAACCCAAGTTACTCTTTAGTATCTGAGGCAAAAGATATTTACTACAATTGATTGACCTCCCAAGGCTGTTCAGTTAGGAATTTTAGAATAGCTGGAGACTTGCTGTGATACTGTGTTTATACAAAATGCACAAGGTACTTTTTTTTGCCACTTCTGGGGAACAGTACAGCTGATGGCAAGTAGGTCTGGTGAATTTCTTCCAGAGGCACATACAGGCAAGTAGAATGAATCCTGCCTCACTGCCTCGTCTCTGCTGTTGTTACAGACCTACCCATGTTGATAAGGCTTAAAGAGTGTGTAAAAGTGTGCTGTTTGCCACCTACACCTTTGGTCTGCGGAGGAGGCCACTGGGGTGTGAGCTGCCTGCTCCACCTGTCCTGAACCGCGCGGCATTCTGTGCTGCTGCTGCCAGCTCAGTGGCCAACTTCAGCCTATGCTGTCTATTGTCCCGTTTGTAACGAGGCTGCTCGGAGCGCTCCCAGCAACCTGACTACATTAGAGCTTCTGCCTTCTGTCGATTTGAATTAATCCTGTCTACAATAATCATACCCATCTGCTGGACTCTGCTTACGCAAGTGCATTGTTGGCACTGGTCCAGTTATCAACGCTGCGTTCTCATATCAATTGCACAAGAAAAGTATTTTTTTCCAGGGCGGATGGTGGGAGTATTTGCATGCAGGCTGAAGAATGACCAACGATTTTCCAATTTTCTCTTTTTTTTTTTTTTTTTTTTATTTCCTTATCTGGAGCAGAAGGCGATGCTGCGAGTGGCATTTTAATATAACTGTTTATAAATGAATATTTTTTTTAATTTTTTTTTTTTTTTTTTTTTTTCTTTTTCTGGGACAAAAGGGGATGGGGGGGGGGGCATTTTAAAATAATTGTTTATAAATAAATTTTTTTTTTAATTTTTTTTTTTAATTTTTTTTTTAAGAGCATTGCAGTTCCCCCCAGAAGGCTGGCTGCGAATGTCTCTTAACAATGGCAGCATAACTCACTTGGTGATACGTCCGAATGGAAGGGTGGCACTTCGAACACTGGGTGACACAGGTTTCATGCCTCCGGAAAAAATCACACGCACCTGAATGAGAAAAACTTGACGGCTGTCCAGGAGCTGCCTCTCGTCTCTTTGCACTAGTACATTCAGCTACAGTACCACTAGATTTTTATCGGTTATATTGGGGTGTGATGCTGTCTTAAAAATGTCCTTTAGCCCTTTGCCTCCTTCATACATATTCATATCTGCCTTTCAGTCCAGAAGAGAAGAAATCTTTGTAAGCCTGACCCTGTCCAGTCCTCAAGTATTCCCCAGAACTCAAAGCTGAGCTGTGGAATACAAAGAGATTGAATGTCTTGTGTGCTCAGCAGTTGCAAGAGCACTGAATTCCCTGGGCCCCCCCCGCCCCACCCCCTGAGTTTCTATAACCAAAGCTTGCTCCTGTGGGTATTTTTCGTGTGCAGGAAAACAATTGGTGTTGGAACCAGAAGAAACAAACAGCCTTGTATCACACTGCAGCTGAAATCTGAAGATGAGCCAGCTTGTTTCAACTCTTGTAGAAGAAATGACAAACAGGGTATTCTGCTGTTCAAAGGACAAAGGGATAAGGCTTCAGTTTCTGTAAGCTGTTGAGGCTGTATGTTTATGTTGTGTCGTTGTTCCCCTCTCCCCCCAGAAAAGCTCATGTAAACTGTGCCTGCAGGTTGTAAGCATAAAGCAAAGAGGGTAAAAAAACCCTTTGCCTCAGAGCTGTGGTGCTAGAATTAACTACTGCTTTTATTAAGTGTTCCTCCATCCTCAGGAAGTACTTTAAGCTATTCTGAACAATGTTTTTCAGTCTCGTAAAGCCTTTAACTAAAAGTTGGTCTGTGGAAGGATGTAGGGATGAGTTTGTAGCAGTAAGATGGAAGGAAAGCAGCAATCTTCCACAAGTGCTTCCAGTTACTGACTGCGACATTTTTGAGTGCGTTCTCCCATTGATTTATACTTGTCAAACCTTGCTTTCAGAGCAGAGAGATAACACCACTGAGTTCCAGGTAGTGATACTTCAGGTCAGAGGTTCTGCAGTGTTGGAGCAAACTGCTGCTTAAAACTACTGTTGCCTGAATGGTGGAAAAGTGTCTGTGGGATGGCTTTTCTCGGCCTCAGGCACAGTGCGTGGAGCGGCTCCTTTGTACAGCTCTGACATTGCTGGACTTGGGCTAGGAAAAATGCAGGTGGCCAAGAACTAGGCTCTATTTTCAAGGGGAGGGCTCAGAAGCATTTCACCTTGAGGCTGTTTGCTGGGCACCCAAGCGGGTAGTAACTTAGCTCACCTAATACTGCAGCGTTGGAAAGTTTCACCATAGGCGTAGTTGGCCTTTGAGATGGGGCACATAGTAGGGGCCAGCAAACATTACTGACTTGTTGGACAGGCTCTTATCACCAGCACTGTTGATGAGCCTCTAAACTCGCGCCTGGCAGAGCTGCAGGAAGCGTAATCATGGCACACACCCTGGTGAGACAGGCTTTAATGGCTTGGTTGATGCAGGGCTGCTACATCAGGATGATTTCACAGAAAATGGGGCTAGTAGGGAACAAAACATGATTGTTGTGTAGTGCAAGTTGTGGGGGCAAGAGGAAACCATGGCGATGTATCTCTCATTGATGCAATGAGAATAATTTATCAGTTTTTTTGTCTATTAACTTTTTAAAAGTTTTGAATAAAATGACTGGTCTGTCTTTCTTTCTTGTCTCTTCAGTTGGAAGGTTGTATAAAACACCGCTGCAGCGTGTGTGGCTGAAGTGCTGCGTGGGGGCCTGTGTGAGTTTCTGCCCGCTGAGCAGCCTTTGTTGCTTGGGGCACCAAGTCTGCCAACTTTGTCTTTTTAACTCCACATACCTGACATGTGAACTTGAGGTAGTAGCTCGCTCGCTTAGAGTTAATTCTCATCCTCTCCAGGAACAAGTGCAAGCCCTGCAGTACGAGAGGGGAGGGCTGTGTGCTAGTCCCAGCCCTGTGGCTCCTGGCAGTCTGGGAGTGACAGGGCACTTAGGGCCACGTGGCGCAGGAGCACCAAAGCTGGTAAGATGAAAATTCTGTGTATTTTTATTGGGGGGTGTGTGCACATACCCTCTCACATATGTACCCTTCCAGCCCTGCCCCACGTCAATAAATAGGTTCTTGGTGGGCAGCCAGAGGACACACACCACCTCTTTGCGCGTTTACAAATATTAACAGCATTTTCATTGGCATTTAAATTGCGTATGTGGGGAGTATGAAATTTGAAATTAAGTACGTATGTAACTTTTTACAGTATTTAGACTTCCTGTCTTAAGCAGTTGGAGCCTCTTCAAGTCTTCAGTGGCATAACCCAGTGCTGTTGTGCAAGCACACACAAAAGATGCTCGTAGTTGTGTTAGCAAGGCCTGGACTAATTAGTGCTTTGCCACGTCATGGTTATCAGCCCAGCTGCTTCTCTCCATGCCCCGCAAACTAAACACAGTGTCACACTTGTAGCTATTCATTTATTTTTTAATAGAAAGTGGGGTAACTCTATTTTTAACATGACACTTGGCTAATTAAAAAAAAAACCAAAACCCACAACTAGTCTTTTGCACCTTTAAAAGTGAACTTTTGGCCAACAAAACTTAATTCAAGCAATAGCAATCTGTTTTAAAAGTGTTTCCACAGGCTCAGTGTGGAGGAGCTCTCCTCCAAATCGTGAATGACCAAATCGCTACATAAATTGCCGTTTTTCTTTTAATAGCCAAGTAAATACATTGTTAGAAAAATGACCTCTTACGATGTGGTACAACAGGACTAGTGCATGTTATATAACAGTTAAAAAATAATATCTTCTGGACTGAACCAAAATAAAATTAGAAAGTGAAAGGCGGGGGGGTGGGTGTGTGGGGGGGCGTGTCTGTGTCTACATGTACATACCAGTAATATACATTTAAATATTAAAAAAAAGAAAGCAAAGCATAACAAAGGTAAAAAGTACAAAAAGGAAAATTAGTCGAGCGTTAGTTTCAGTCTGGGGCTCTACCCAAAGGGCGCCGGTGCTGTGTGACAGCTCGGGAGGGGCCAGGCTGCAGAACCGTCGCTGCACACACAGCAACTGCCCACAGGAATCTGGCTTTAACAGGGTATTGGGCGGTTACTCATTCTGAGTAATTTCTCCAGAATGACAAAAGACATCACTTACGTTAAATTATTTTTAAAAAAATAGCCCGACAACACAAACCTCAAATCCTTCAAAGTAAAACTGTAGGAATTGGGGACGTAAAAAAATTGTTAGAGACCACGGTGACTGCTGCATCAAAAAAAACCCCAGCCCAATAAAACCTTATGGAAAAGTCAGTTACTGTACCTGGTAACGGAGCAGGTTATGTTCGGGTTTTTTTAATGTCTCTTAAAGAACAACCCCCCCCCCCCCCCGCCCCCCCCAGCTGGTTGTCTGGACTATCACTGACTGGCAGGCATTTGTGTAAAGTAGCTCTTGCTCACAGCCAGCTCATTGGAAATAAATAGGCTTAGATATAAAGAAAGAGCTAAATAAGCCTTTTTTTAAGAATATGTTCTAAAATAGGAACACTCTCCCACAGCAGAGAGCTATCGCACCAAATAATCAAACTTAGAAAGAGAGAGAGGTTAAAATACGTTCTGTTCAGAAAGCCCAGAAGAAAAAACCGTATTTTATGTGCCCATAGTAAGTGGATGCCACTTTTTTTTTTTTTAAAAAAACTTCTAAAAGAACAAGAATTTAATTTAAAAAAAAAATACGTTACAAAAGGCACTATTAAGCTTGCAAAAGCATTAAGTGCAGTTTTTTTAGGTTTGTACCAAATCGTGAACCTAGTGAAGGGTGTCCAGTCTGTGGCTCTGCAGTGTCAAACAGCCGTCAACCCTACCACGCTGCAGGGTCTCCCCGCAGCCGCTGCAGCGCTGAGCCCCCGGCCCACCATCGCTTGCCCTGCACCAGCCTGGCTCCAACCAGAGCCCGGCTCGCAGCCATGCAAGGCGGACCCGTGCCGTCTCACCAACTGTGTGGCACCAGTGACTCCAAAACCATTTCTTTTTACCAGCACAGCCCTGGCAGAGTTTCATTTTCAGACGAGAATTACGGTGTAATAACAGGTCTTTCTTTTTTTTCACTCAAGCGCTATCAACACTGGAGAAGGCTGTTTCTGGAAGCCTTCCTTCAAGCAACCTGACAACCATTAAGCTTCATACAGAAAACTTCAATCTCAGTGTCGTATTGTCGAAACAAGTCATTCTTACAGAAGGCTAAAGAATAAAATTATTGACTGCTGTAACAAAAACCTCATTACCACATCAAGACTAGAGACTTAGTAAAAACGTAGATTTCAATAAAAATATTTTTAGTCCTTATTCCTCTCACTTTACAGTTGGGAAATAAGGAGCCACATCATGGGTCACTGGCTACCACTCTAATATATTACAAACTAGACCATTAAGGTATCTTGCTGGTAAATCTGCTGAAATTATTGCTGATGTGCTTTTGTGTAATAACTATTAAAATCTGCTAATGTTAAAAGCTTTTGTGGGAAAAAAACCAGCTAATTGTTATAGTATTTCTTGTAATTGTCAAACTAACATTTAAAGGAATACCAGTAGTTTCTATAGTGCCCCTTTACTAAACCACAGTATATCACGGTGCTTTTAACAGCCTCAGAACAAGCAAAGACTCGAGGTTTTCTGTGTAAATAGGTGCGTACATCCCCACAGATACGAGAGAGAGAGAGAGAGAGAGAGAGAGTGTGTGTGTGTGTGAGAGAGAGAGAGAGAGTGTGTGAGAGAGAGAGAGTGTGAGAGTGAGAGTGTGAGTGTGTTCGTTCCACCCTCTAGAGCAAACTGCCGGCTACAACAACACACGTTCTGTTTACGCCCTCGGCAGGGAAAGCCGTCACGCCCCAGGCTTTGTCTCAGGCCTTTCACTTTGAGCATTCCCCCTGCAAGCGAAGAACATTTTACTTCTTGCCATCAGGCAAGGACGTAAACTCCTAGGATCTCTGTTCACTGATGCTGTGCTTCCTCCAGACTACCCAAGCAAAAGAAATGCAGCTGAGGGCTAACAGGTTCATTACAATAATGACAACTGGTGATAGGAAAATACCACCATTTCTAAGTACAGGTCGAGCTCACCGCTTTACTGGCAACAAGAGTTAATTCATAGCTACTGGACAACTGCACTGACTGTCACTAACTTCTTGCATGTCACCAGTAATCTATCCTGTATATGGCATAAAGACATATATTCTTTTTTTTTTTTTAACATACAGTTGTCCTCAACTGAGGAAAAATAAATAGCCAAGTACAAACCCTCATGTCACTTTAGTAACATTGTAGTTTTTTTTCCTCCGCGCTAACAATGAAAATACAATTGAAGTCCCAGGAAGATTAATCATATTCTAGTGGGCAGGAGGCTCTGAAAAATAACGCAGTTTTAGCAGAGCATGGTTGACACCAGCTGGACTGTAGCGCCCAGGACTCCCCGGCTCTGGAGAGAACGAGGCAGCATTGCCGTATTTTCCTGGACTTCCTGTTATGGGGCTATTTCTTCCTGAATTAGAATAGCCAGAAGCATTTGGAAGGCCAGCAGCGATGGTTTGGGACTTGACTCTTGCCTTCAGTGCTGGACTTGGCCAACTGAAAGAAAGAAAAAGTCATTTTGCATTTTGTTAAGAAAACCGCAGTAAGAAGAGCAGTACTTCTCCTCAGCAGCACTTGGAGAGAAAATTGTAACTGGTAAGAGACAGGGCTGAGAAGAAACAGCGACAGCATGATACATTCTATGTTAACACGTTGCCTCATCCATAACATGTCATTTGCTCCAAAATGGCCATTAAGAAACAAACCGGGAGCTTGTAAACTTCAGTCCAATGCCCCCATTAGCCAAGGGCACACGATCCAAACTGACCTGCTCTCAGTCAGTGCCGCAGCTACTGCTGGGGCCCGGCGCGATTCCCCCTCCCTTTTACAAGTAATCTTTGTGCCTGGATGCCACAGACGTTAATGCCATTTTTTTATATAATAAGTGTCAGATCAGTTCTTAAATCAATGAGAACTAGGACCTAAAATTCCTTTGAAAGCAGAGCAAAATATTTCCTTTGTTAAAATTAAAAAACATGTTCTATAAAATCCTTTCCCTTTTCTCTAAATTTTATCTTAAGCAAGGCAGAATGACCAAAGGTTGATTCTAGCATCTGTGAATCATTCCTGTTCTTTCTTTTACATGTCAGGCAATGTCTTAAGATGAGCCACTACAGAAAACGTGCTATAAGCTAAAGATACTTTACAAGGTTGTTAAAAACACGTAAATAAACAAAAACCACACACCCCCCCAACAATGAAAGAAACGCATGCACACAGCTTAGCTACAACCTTTAGAAAATAATTTTCTTCTGACAGACCTACTGGTATCCGTATCATTAGGTCTGATTTTTGCAGTCAAAATCCTACATATCTAAAGACAAAGTGATACAGTGTCTCATTTCTTTGCTTTTAGCAGACGCTGTGCTGCAAAATGAAGGCCAGAGCAAGCCTTGGCATTGTCAAATAATTACAGTAATCATTTTTACTTACGTGATAGAACAGTGATTACACCTAAAGATCTTGCCTTAAATTTTAGCACTTCAGAAGAACACTTTGGACCTTTCAGACAGTGGAATAAGAATGAAAAAACCCCATATAATTAGCCTATTTCTTTCAAAAAATTAATCATAAAAAACAAGGGATGAGCGAATGTGACTTTGAAAAGTGAAGTTGTTCAAGAACACCGTATCCATCAGGTTTATGAAAATACTTGCCTGTTTCTACACCACTTTAAATCACAAAAATCTTAGTGAGCTTCATATTTTTTTCTACATCTATACTTGATGGCCCTATTTGAGCGCACTATTTGAAATACAGAGACAAAAGAAAGTGTCTGTCTTTCCCAGTGCTGGGGCTGGGCAGCATCTCTCCTTCCGCTCACCATCTGCACTTCTTTCAGCCCTGCCCCAGGTTGTTTCAGCTCTTCCCACAACATTCCTCTGCTCCGAGCTCTGCTAACTTAACACAGCTGCACTTCTCAGCTGCTGGTTCCCAGCTCCTACTCTGAATTTTGTGGCCAATAAAGCCAGTCAATTACATTTTTCAAATTCTCACGGGCTCTGACAGAGCTTTAAAATTTCTGTCTTTAAAGCATATTTTGAAAAATTAATGTTTAATACCTCTATTGAGAACTTTTTAGAGGAAATAGTTCTCATAATTGGAATTTTATGCATTTACAAAGCCAGAAGAGACAAAAAAAACATAGAAGTCAGTACAGGTCATTTGATGGCTTTCTGTTCCTGTCCCCTTTCCAATCTGCTGAGTGGCACTGGGTCATCTCTTTCTTTTCTGAGAACTTCTATCATGACTATATATAAATTGTAGGCTGCCTAAGCAAGGGACTCTTCAGTGTTCTGACCAATGTCTGTCACAGTGGAAATAAATCTTCATGCTAACACAATTACCAGAAGAAGCCACTTGTATGAAAATTGTCGCTTTGGGTCCCCAAAAGCAACAGCATTCAAAATAAAACATATAAATGGCATAACATGTATTCAGGCATCCCAGCAAACGTACTCTGCTTCCATTACCTGTGTAGCAAAACCTTCTCTCTAAAAACTTCACACACACCATCCTTCACACCCACAATTCCTTTTGACTGGGGTAATAGAGGGTAAAAAAAAAAAAAGTAGTAATAAAATCATGGCTGAAGATATTAAATTCATTTTAACATCACCCTGCACAACCTCAGTACCTCACAGCAACACAACGTCGCTGCCCTGCAGCCACAGCAGGGATGAATTACCATCGGACATCACAACGGCCATTAAGGCCAACGAAGGATCCAAGCACTAAGTAACACATCAGCAAAGCCAGACATCTGCCAACCGGAAAACGCTGATGCTCCCAAGACCTTCGTTTTCTGTCTGATTTGTCTGTATAGATACACTGAAGCTATGTGGAACTACAGTGTAACGGAAGGAATTCGACTGCAGCACCAGTAAACTTTCCTTATTAATAGACGCCATCCAAAAAGGCTTGCTGATTAATCTCAGAAACACACTTAACAGTTAATACAGTTGAAGATTTAAAGCAAGGTTTTTGTGAGCGACAAGGCCTGAAATTCCAGCTATTCAGGCTGTTCTGCAGCAGACCCGCTAAAAATTTTATTTCTACTCATTTGATTACATTTGCAGAAATACCTTTGCCTGTCAGATGAAGTGTATGACTGCACCGCGTGTTTCCATTTGTAAGTAATCGGGTATTTCTGTGGATCAATCTCTACCGCTTCTATAGCCGCTAAGACATCACTATCCAGCTTCGAGGGCTGCTCCCTAGAATATAAACAGAACTAGATGAAAAGAGAACTATGTATTCGTTCAGGCAATAAAACATCATCCCAATTCCAAAACATTTATTTTTGATATAAGCAAACAAATTGCCCGAGCTCCTCTATAAACATAGTTTCTGTATGAACTTTTTCCAGCAGGCCCACGCATAAGTGACTGTCCATTATTACACAGTAGTCTCATAAAATAAAAGTTTTGAAAATTTAATCTGAAGACATCCCAAGAGCGCAGTAACCACTTTGTTGATGCAAGTCAGGCTCATCATGAAGTCACAAGCCCGTCAGATAAATGGTAAACAGCGAAGTTAACTGAAACTGATTTGGAAACAAAGACCTCTCCTCTTCTTCCTTGTGATTTAGATCTAGTATTCAGGGAACGAGCTGCAAGAGAACTGTATGGCTCCTGTACAAGCACTGAAGCACTTTAAGATGATCATTCCAGGCTGACTGCAACTAGTGTTGCTTAGTATCACCGAATCTCAACCTTCCTGACAGCGATGTTATAAACAGCATCTTGTTTTGCACACGTTAACCAAAGGGGACAAGTAAGTGTTGCAAAAGACAATTCTTACCCAAGCAGGAATAACTTCTTAGACTCATCATTTGTGGGTGAAGCCTTCAAAAGAAATTTGTGGGAAGAAAGTTGTTGACGTTGTTGTGCCTCATTAGTCTGAATTCCAGATTCCATGGACCTTCTCTCCTTTTCCGATGGTATTTTGTGTTCTGTCCTTAACTTGGCCTCTCCAGGCTCAGAAGAACTCGCCAGTGAAACTGCATAGCAGGTCTTATCCAGGTGGTCCTTGGATATTCTCACCTGACTTGTTCCTTCAGCCAGAATTCTCTCATTCCCAGTTTTTTCAGTGATTTTATTTGATTTTCCTGCAACCTCTTGTCCTTGGAATGACAGGCTTTCAAATTCTGACATTAAATTGGAAACGGGCGACACAAGGCATTCTTCTCCACCATGCAAATGCTTTCTGTCACTAATTATCCTTTCACTGGACACAGAATTACAAAATCCATTTTTGCTGGAAGAAGCCGCCTTTTCGTAGTGCCTGGGGTGATCTGCTGTTTCTATAATGTTTCCCGTGCGCTCCATTGACAAGATATCACACTCAGCGTCTCCAAGAGCATCAATGCTAGGTTCTTTGGACGCAAGAGGTTGGCTGATATTCCGTGCTGCATTTTGTCTGTTTTTGATTTCTTCTAAGCTCATGTCATCATCATCCTCATCCAAAAATGCTCCAACAGAAATAGAATTGCAGCTCTTTTTACTCTTGCCTGTGAACAATTTTAGTAAGAGCAAGACATATAAAGACTTTCAACAGAACACCAACGAAATAAACTAGGAACAAATACATCATCTTTATGCCTTATTCTATTTATTAAAACCCTCTCTAATTTTATTTATGCAATAGCATGAACTAACCTAACTAAAGCTACAAATGCAAAATGACAACATTACGGTTGTGTCTTTTTTGCAAATAACCTTTTATATCCTGGTCATTTGAGAACTGTATTTCCTACACTCCTCACTTCAATCGTTAACCAGCAACAAAGGATAAACTCAGGATAAAGCAGAACAGGGTAGGAAAACGTTACTAATATAAAATAGATTAAGTTTTCATGTCTTCCACAGCACAAAGGCTTACGACTATCCTTCAGGGTTTGTCAGCCCAGGTTTATCCCCGTACCGGAGCCCCTTCAGATCTCTAATCACACAGGAGAGGAGGAGAAAGGAGCACAAAAATTTGGGTCTAGTGTGTGCGTTCCATAAACACATGGCAGGCAGTGGCCTCAGAAGGTACGAAAGCTTTCCTGGGTTTTGTCCAGTGTGTCTTTCACCCTCAACGGTAAAGAATTATTCCTTTATTTTAATAAATGTTTAATTTATTAATTCCTAAGTTATTTATTCTGTATCTGTGGATTACAAAATTCTGTAAGACGAATTCCCAAATGCTCTGAGTAAAAACATACTGAAAATAGAGGTTTTCTTACAGGAATTTCATTCGGGGGCTACAATCAAATAAAGTACTTCATGTGATAACGAACATCTAATGAGGTCTGTTCCAATTCTCCTTCATTCACAGTGTTGTTAGCTACTTTTTCAATTCTATAATCAGACTGTTTGGATAACAGATTAATAATAGCAACCACAACAGGTGAATGCTGCTTCCCCTGGGCACCCGGCTTTTTCTCTCCCTCTTCTCCCTAGGTACAACCTGTTGTTTGTAGCATTTGCCCTTTTCTTACCCGAAGGATGTGGAGTTTTATATCTATTGCAGGTTTCATTTTCCCCTGTTTCTTGCTGAGCCTTTTCGCTCATTTCCTGATGACTCAGGTACTCTTCTAATTTTCGCAACCCCTCCTGGGAAGACAGATCAACAAAACAGCCCAGAAATTCCCAGTATTCAACCCACGGGAACCCCAGTTCATGAGCTAACTCCCTGCAATAAATAAAATAAAACGAATCATTTGTGAAGACATAAATATTAGTTTGACAATAACTTTTCTGAACACATTTTATCAGCTATTAATAGTATAAACGTGCAACTAGGCAACACAATTCCGCAACAATCAACAATTTGCATAAGCAATATACACATCCTTAGCAAACATAGTATCATCTAATTTTTCTAGGATGTTTTTCAAATTTAATCTACTATTCTTAAAGTCACCACGATAAATATTGCAATTTTTAAGCTGACTGTATCTAGACATCAGCTAGAGATAAATCCCACGGACGTAGGCATAATTTGAATGATATTCCACTCAATAGCTTTTTCTGTTTGGGAATGGGGAGAAGGTAGGAGGAAGTGAGGGGTTATTTTAAAGAAAAAAATCTCATCGGCTTTTAACAAAGTAATTTTTTTTTCACATATTGCTGATACAAGGTATTTTAACAGGAAGGCCACATACTACAACATACAGCTTTTACAAAGCAGAACATTTGTATTAGGACCTCTCCATTCTGCTACCTTTTTAACAATCCTTCAATTTTACAGAAAAGGTAGGCTGTGCATAACTTTAGATCTTCTGACAAATTAGGCAAGTAAATGTTTGAGAAAGGCATTCTATAAATACCATCAATTATAGTTAAAATACCTTTTCATTTCCAAATCTAAGAAAGCTAGCTCTCACATTTTTAGCTATTTTGTTTACACAAAAATACAGTAAAAATCCAACCACATTATACTTCATAAATATTTCTGTCAGTAACTTTTGTCCTACGATATTGTTCAGTAAGTAATAACCGTACACTCAGCACAAGCCTTCTGCTTTTAATTGCTGCGTCTATTGCTAATTTGTCATACTGATACTCTTTTAGATACCTTCCAACTCTTTCAAGACCTCTCTCCAGATCAGATTTCCTGACATTGTGAAAAAAGCCAGCTCTCTCCCGAGGTGGAGTCTTCCAAAGCCTGCGAAATTCTTCAGCCTTTAAAAAAATAGAATTAATTTTAAAAAACTACCCCCCCACAATATGAAGGTCACTCAGGGCTGGCTAAATGTCTACCTGTAGGTCTGTTTGCTGTCTACGTGTAAACAACTGAAGTATTGCTCAACTCCAGCTATGAAGAATCTCAGATTGAATCTAAAGTTACTCCTCCCGGCATTACTGGCTCCTTTGATCTCATAATAAAAGAGTAAGGACCATAATGTATAACCACCTTAAAGTAAACTGTATAGATACTAAGTCTGCCCAGTTTTCATTTGTGTGCAGCAGGAAACAGGTATGTCTTCTAATTTTCCCATGCCATTATAATTTTATTTAATGATAAATGCTCTCTCGGTCACTGGTTTCTAGGAGGCAAAGGTAATATTTTTATATGTATATATCTAATTCCACAGACTTGCTACAATTATTAGAATATATTCTTGCTGTTTATTTTGAAGTTTGAATTTGAACTGCTAAAGAGAATGACTGGATGGATTTTTGTAAAATCCCAAAGTTTATGCCTTTATACGACAAAAATCAGCAACAATGACTGAGAATTACATTCAGACATTAAAAGTATCCATCAGTAATCAAAACAATGCATGTTTACATGCTAGGTAAAATTTTTCAGGGTATAAAATATAGTTACATTTCTGTCAGGTGAACAGAAAAATTGACCAATAAACATATTTAGAAGAAAAAGCATTAAGAATTTTGGTAAAGGTCAGTCCTGGAAGAATTTGAGCAGCAGATGACAGAAGGTCCTCAGTTGTATTTATTCACTGTTTCTAAAGCTGTCATACCTCCAGGATGTTCATATTAAACAGATGAGTCAAAGAAATACCTGTAAATTTATAACATATTTAACTGATATCTAAGTATTCCTCTTGAAAACCGAAGACTTTGCTTTTCTCCTATACAATCAGTACTTTTCCAAAACTATCCCAACACCTACTACTTGGTTGCCAGTTTTTCCATTTAGAAAAAAATATTAATGTTAACTCAACGAGCAAAGGTGATAAACTGCTTCTCATGTCCAGCGTCAATATCTAGAAATGAGATAAAGTTAAGATTTTTTAAAACCGCTGCGTAGCCACATTGAAAAGCTTTGTTTCAGACTAGAACGTTAGAGCAATTATCCATAAGACAATGAAAGGTTTGACAGAGTTCTCTTTGAATAGATTCCAATAGAAAAAGAAAAGAACAACTTTCTTTTGACTGAACTTCCGCTCTTCTTATTTATACCACACATTTCTATGTTTTCAGCAATAAAAAATACTTAGAATTTTCTGTGCTTCTCGTTCTCTACAGAGGAAGACCCACATCTTCAAGAAAGAGAGACCCACAATCTGTAACAGGAGGAAGCTACACCACACAATGAATTGTGGGTGGATCTTCTAATGGTTCTTTATTAAAAAAAAGGAAAAAATAGGCATTAGAGTTGTATGAAGTTCTCTCCCTACCTTTGAGGGGCTCATGGGGCCTGCGAAAGCTCTTATCGACAACACTGGATCTTTGGGGCTGCCAGTGTATTTAGAGGAAGTTCTTTGGGGGCCATCATCTGTCTGATCGGGTGACCACGGTGCACCAATTACAGGAGCTGAGGAATTGTCTTCTGCTCTCAAGAGTGGTACATAGTATCGACCTAAAAGAAGCAATAAAAAGCTTTCTTAAGAAGTTTATGTTACACTAGCCTGCTGCTTCTTCCTAGAATATCAATACACCCATGCACTCTACCATCTGATTTTATTTCATTAGTAAACTACTTGTAATTCAGATTCACTGTTTCAATATTTATTGCCTGCTTACAGATTGTATTTTAGTACAGGCTCCCTTTCCCAAATACAAGAATACCTGCAACCCTTCCCTAAGGATCTTCAACAAATTTCGAAACCTCCTTTTGCAAATGCCTAAACCCTCATGTGACAGAACAGTGAAAAGTTCTATGTCAAAGAAATTACATGACTCCCCAGTGTGACAAATCAATCTCTTGCTTTGTGAAGGTCTTTTGTTTGCTTTCAGATTAAACTCTCTGCTTTGGGCTAGCTGAATAAAATAAGGGCCCCGCCTACGTTACAGAGTGATGAGGATAACCTTGTGATCCATACAGTAAGAGTTCTCACCATGTCATTTACAAGACAAAAAGTTTTCTGTTCCTTGCCAGTTTTAGGGTTTTTTTTGGTTTTCACAGCACTGTACAGTAGCAACATTTGTGAACAGAAATGCTACAGAAAGCAAACAGAAGGGAAGACAGCAAAGAGCCAAAATACACGCCTGATACAGAATAAAACTCTGAATACAGACCTTTCAAGTACTCCCTTAGTTTTTCTTTCAATTCTGCAGATTTATTCTTGCTTCTTTCACAAACTACCTGTTAATATAATTTTAGTTGTTAGTAAAGCATAAGATCAATCTCAAATCGATTGCAATGTGTGATGTTTCTGAATGGTCACATTACTGGACTCTACCCATCTCATCTGGTACTTTTAATTCACAGTAGAACAAACCACTAAAATACAGCCACACTCATACAAAGGATACTGTGAAGAAAAGGCAGTGAATCACAAAATTTAGAACCTTTCCCCAAATACAATCAACATAAAAGATTTTCAATGTTATCAAAGATTTACGCTCCAATCATGACACTATTATCTTACTACAAGCCTTCTATCTACAGCAGTTAGTAAATGCCTGAACTTGAAACATATTTATTAGGCATAACATTTTTGGGTTTGTTGTGGACATGGAGAGACTTACTTCTGCTGGAGTTTGATCATATTTATTTCTTGGATTTTTTACGATAGCTGGGTGTGAGGTAAGCACATTAACAACGTCCAAATTCCCAAACTTGCAGGCAAAATGCAACGGAGTATCAAATCCCTGCAGCGGGGAAAAAGGGAAAATTCACATGCATTTGGAAACATGATAAAGTCAATCCCACGTATTTTATTTTGAGATTGGGAAAAGTAAATAAATGCCATGACTAATTAGCAGGGCTTCTAATAGATCTTTTCCCACTATACTGTAGAATAGTGACTATCAAAACCCACAAAACTCATGAATAGCACATTTTGCTAGAAGTGTCCCCTTCTGTTCTCTTTCCTTCTTCCCTTGCACATCCTTAACACCTCCCGGTTGTTTCCATAATAAGAAGAAACTGGCAAATATTCAAATCTTACCATTTTATCTGGTGTATTAAGGTAAAGATCAACAATATATTGGATGCGATTCTTCAACATCATATCATTATCATCCGGATACATAAGCCGCATGAATTCAGGATTTTCCAAAGTGTCCAGTAGTAATTGGCAGATAGTGGGCTGATTCTCCTTGGCAGCAACATGCATGACATTGTACCTACACCCTTCCTGGAAAAAAAAAGACAAACGCTGGAATGAACCGAAATCTAAACAGCTTTCTTACACCCATACGCTTAACTGATTTAACTGTGAAAATACAAAGGTTCCCACACTGAATCTTATATTTAGATTTTTGTTTCTTAATATTTGGTTAGGAAAAGATGTTTACAAAACAGTACATAAACATTCCGAACTGCAGTAAATTATATGATACTGTAAAGACTTATGCATCTTTATATACACATTATTCTTACAATTAATGACATTATTCTTATATTCAGCTATAGTCTTTTTTTTACATCTAGGGCAAAAACGTGGCAAAGAAGGTATATTAAGATATGACATAATAATAGGAGATATGAAGTTCAGTGTTTAAAAAGAGCAGGAAAATAGGTGTGTGTATATATATAAAATTCAGTTTGCTGTAATATATTACGTACAAAATTTCAACAACTTCACAAAGCTGGTCTGATAGAAGTCATTTGTTAAAGCAAGATTGTCAGCATCTGCTAAACGGTACCTTGCACATGGATTTTAGATGCAGAGCACGTTTTGAAAGCCAATGGTGGCGGCCAGGTAAGCAATGCTGTAGGAACAACTACTTACAGTCTTGGCACTACCCCATTCCTTAAAACCATGCTACTTAAAAAAGACTGGAGTTATTTGGAGGAGATCAATAGTATATAAAGGCAAGTCTATTCTTTCACTACTGGATAAAACTATTCTTCCCCTAAAAAACTGCAGACTCAGTTGCTTAACTTGAGCTCTTCTGGAACAAAGCGAACTCTCAGTTATGATGGGTGACTTATGCAAGACAGACAACTGCCACGTTTCTCTTAGCTTTCAGCTAGAAACAATAAACACGGAGAAACATTGCACTGGTGGAAACAAGGTATCTTGAAGGAAGAGTAGGAAACAACATTCCTTCCAGTTCTGCTTATCAGGCCTCAAAGCTAAATCACTAACCCAGAACCTGGATTTTTCTATTTTATTATTTTTACCTGAACCACTGTTGGATTGTCTCCCGACCCAATCAGATAGCGAGGGTTACTCCAAATAAGTTCTGAAAATGTTGCTATATCTCCTTTCTCGACAGCCTTCCGCAGTTTAGCAGTTAGATCTTGAGTACGTGGACTTTTATAACTGTTGGCTCTCTCCTTATTAGCAGATTCGGTCTCAGGGGAGCATAAGCCATCTATTGAAACACAAGTAACACGTTTCTAGATACACTCTTTCCAGTGATCACTATTTTTATATCCAGACAATGAAAATAAGCTTTTAATATAAAATATGTATTAATTTTGCATCTTTAATGTACAGGAGTAAAAAAAAATTGAGGTCAGTGACAAGACATTTAAAAATACTTGTAGTTAGTAATAGGGAGGGAGGAGAATAAGACTTAATCATCTTGTAAAACTGTTTCAGACTTCAATAGGGACTGGTAAATTTTATAATTACCAATCTGCTTCCACCCAAACTTAAAAGCAAAATTCAACAATAAATAAGAATTTTCTGAATATTAAAATTGCTTTTGCAGTTCTGTAACTACTGAGTCCCTTTAATCTAGCAACTGGGAACACTGTGAAATATAATCAGTGTTTACTATTTTATTTCTGAACTTATGAACTTACTTAAGTGCAGTTTTAACATACTGTGTAATTTTATCAGCATCTTATTAAACCTGAAAATCCCGAAGTGCATGAGTAAAATCCTACCAAATATAACCACAGACTACTAAGCAACATATCTATGCAGGCCATTACCAACATTTCAGCTTTACAAGAATAGCAACATTCATGGGAACCAGAACGTCAATGATTGCTTACAAAAGTAACCAGTTTATTTTATCACAACATAGACCATAGAAACCATACATTGAAGGCTGACCCTTATGTTTAAAACAGAAAAAGCAGTCTTTCCATAGATTCCTGGGACTCTAATTTACTTCTGTGGTAGTTCTTTACAAAAGAAATGGCAGGATTCCAACATACTCTACTTCTTTTTTTATTTCTGTACATAAACTTTGGTGCGCCTTTCTTGGAAAAGTATCAATTAACTTTAAGGATGACTTCTCCTGTGACAGAGTAATTTTATACAGAAGTAAAACCAGATTTGAATCTAAAAAATTAAAATCTGTTTTTATTGCCGGTTTCTAAATTATTTCACAGAAAAAAAATGTAATTAAGTATTGGTTGTCATATCTATTTATACAGTTACTTTATTTGGTAAGCAAGCTCTGGAGCTCTGATCCAACATTTGTTTACAGCTTATCTTAAACACCACCACCCTAAAAGGACTTCAATTTATTAAGATGCTTCACCCTTTGACATTTTTTCTGTTATTAGCATATTGGTTATGAAGTTGTTGCTGCTCCTCTCATAAAAAAGTCAACAAACTGTATATTACATCTACTGTTCCCAGGTGAAGACCCTCACCTCTATTAAACGATCCCATTTTCACTGGAGACAAACATAAAGAGGACTTGCTTGGAGATGGGAAATAATCACAAATTCCTTTAGCAAATTTCTCAGCATCCTCTCTGTTTGAAAAAGCTTTAAAACGGGAGCCCTTAATCATCTTAACAGCTTGGAGAGCTTCCTTTTTATCTTCATAAACATGTATTCTCTCTGCAACAAAGTACAATCAAAGTTAAGTTATTTCAATAATCTCAGATTTGTTCCTAGAAACAGATGACAAAATTCTCACACTATCCTTTCAGCTTTAGTCTCAAACTGTTTCTCTAACAAACATGGCATAAGAATCAAAAGTCCTTTTAAATTTTGTCTCTCGGAAATTGAGTAGAAGAATTTTACACACTCCAGCTAACATCAGGTGGTGTGCGTACAGGGTTTGGCCACTCACATCAATCAGGATGTGAACACCCGTTTTAATAGATGGGCCAGCTTCAACACGCGAGTATTTCACATGCAGACTGAAAAGCAAACTCGGAGCTTATTCACCCTACAATACTTTCCATGTTCTCTTGTTCAGAAAGATCAACCATGTAAGTGATCCAGTCACAACTTTAAGACCTCTACACAGAACCTTAAATAGTAATCAAATCCTTCTCCTTCCTCTCCTTTTATATTAACATTAATTTTTTCAAATTATGATACATGAATATCCTTTTTACGAGAAGTAACAGATACTTCTAGATACCATTTGGCATTAAGATAGAAAGGAAAATATGAAATCTATTAGAAGAGATCATTTAAGCTTCAACTGATGACAGTATAAATAGGTTTTTGATTGTCTTTTTGTAGGATTACTTTTTATTCTTGAGAGTGATTAAAAGCACAGGTTGGGTATGAGAGTAGCAGTAGGAAATCATTTTCTTCATCTGAGCTACATCGGGTAGAGGATCCTCATGTGTATCAATGATTACGGCAGAACACCTGGGATGTCTTATAACTGTGTTTCTATGCCTCAGAAGATCCAATAAATACAGAGAAAAAAATACTTCAAGCAATGCGTAAAATACTAACACAGTGGTGTTCATATCGCTTGCTGTATAGAAACAGGTCTATTTAGACACTGGAAATAAAGGAAACAAATATTTACCGTTCCTTGCCAATATGTCATCATAAACTGGACAAACACCATAGAACAGCGGAGGATCTCTGGACGGTGTCTGAGTACCAATTTGTGAATCAACACATCCTGCTCCACAGACTGGAGCTGAGCAGTTCACGTGCATCACAGCATCTTCTTCCGGAGGGTTCAGACCTACGCAGTACCCAAAGTCTGCCTCTTCAGAAACACTTCCATGGCCGTTGTGATTCACCACCGCAGTTTTCAAAGCCTTCTGCGCTTCTGCCCGGCTGCTCTCAGATGGGTCGTTTCCACCAGCCTCCTCTGACAGAGCAGATCCCTTTTCCTCCGATGCTCCTTGCTGTTCCAACAATGCCTGAGCCAATTTTTTTTCAAAAATAAACCTAGTAGTCGAGGTAATGGGCCCACATTTCAGTCCTGCTCTTACAATTTGTTCTCTAAGCTCATCAGGGCTGAGCTGCTTCAATCGGGATAATATTGCATCCATTGTTATTTCACCTATAGGGAAGGCAAAAAAGAGAGGGGATAAACTGTAAAGAACAGCACAACTTTTTTTCCCTGCTATTTAAATTCTGTATTAAAGCCAAGCAAAAACGTGTCTCATAAAATTTTTTGGATTCTGATGAGATTATCACAGTTGCAGAGAAGACAAAGTATTTTTCATCGCAACACATTAAAAACATTTTTAAGATATCAGACTTATACCAAGAGTTTATTCCCTCGCCTCTCACAACTACTTGAAAGAGTATTTACAGCTTACATTTTATTCTTATTTGTCCTTTTCAAATTTATTTCGGAGTGAAAATTCAATCCAGAATATTTATGCGTGAAAATTTATGACAGGCTAAGAAATATTTGATTCCTGCCAAGAACGGCACAATCTGTATGTAACAGAATACAAGAACATGATGACTAGTCAGCCCCAGTAAGAGATTCCGGTGAGGGAGCACCTACAGCTACAAGAACAGCACCATTTCTATTATTTCCGTAAGAATTTCTAGCTGACAAGAAAAAGTATAAGGTATAAGCATGATGCAGCAACCAGGGGAGTCTATCTCTGGCCATGATGCAAGGCTGGAACTATTTACACAGCATGTTGTTTCCCAGCCCCCGTTTTGAAAGCAAACAGCCAGAAGTCAAGAACAACTGATCTTTTCAGATTTCCCTCTCTGACAAAGAGTGGGAGCTGGAAGAATTTCTCCATTCCCAAGGAAAATTATGCTCTCTAGTATGATACTGGAAGTCTCCCAGTTCACTTCCCTCTGTGTAATCCACACACTTACAACTTCTGCACCAGTCAATGAGAAGATACTAAAGCCAACATGATGTCAATACAAATTTCTTGCTGTGAAAAACACAACTGAAAAATGCAGGATTTGTGCAGCTCAAGAACATAAGCAGCTTTAAGGTTATTTCATCAGATACTGCGCCCGTGTATCTCCACAAAGGCTGCGGCATTTTCCTGCTGGACACAATTCAGAAACGACAGCTTTAGGACAGAAATGATTAGGCTGTCATATTCCTGCAGCTTGCTTTCATTCCCTCCTTACATTGACCCTTCCTTCACCGCCTATCCATTTTATGGGTTATACCAGTTTGGATAGGTGTGTATGGCATTTTAAGTACTTTATTTTCAATTCCAGGTTTCATCCTCAGTTTATGAAACTTAAGACTACCAGAATACACATTCGCAGCTTTTACACATGAATTGATTTTTTTATTTTTTTTAATAATGCTCTTGCTCCATTAGAGGCAAAGCAATCTCCCAGGTAGGAGGTCAGCATCACCTGTAATTTTAAGTTAAATCTCCTCAAAAGAGCATTTGTGGATGCACAGAGCTGTATGAGAAATGTCCACAATTCATGAACTCTCCTGCTTTCTGAACAGGGTGCAGAAGCAGTCCTTAACACGAGTCGGAACATGCGCTCTGACGGGCAAGAACCTTCGTCTGGGAACCTAATGTGAGGCTTGACCGGTGAATGGCTGCACCCTAACATAGCAGGGATGCGGCGCTCTAAATACTGAATCCTAAAAAGTGAATTATTCATTTTGTCAAAGCATACAAACTCATAAGAAATTCCAAAATTGTATCTTCATCATCGAATTGCAGTATAGTTTAACTGCCTTATTTCTCCATATGTATTGCCAATAGTAGCGTCACAAAACACATTAACAAAATAGACATGACAATTTTGCTTGTTAAATTACCCACAGATTAAACTGGTAAAGAACCAAACTTTTCATATATTAAAAAAAGCCAAACACACATAGCAGTTTTCATAACTTTTAGCAGTAGTCAATATAGCCAAGTAAAATTTTCACTGGAATCTGACTTCAAAACTGTTACTTTCCTAATACTAGGAAATACTGTGGAAAAAGATGTTAATGCCAAACTTGAAGTAGGTTTTCAAGTATAATTACAACTTGATAGTCACGTGAGTTTAAGGGTTGTTTTCTTGGAGGGCCATTTCCTTTGAGAGTTTTTTTTTTTTTGAATGTCCAATTTTAAACATCTTGTGATTAGAGAACATACCTCGGTCCCTGAATATTTCTCAAATATTAACCAGAACCTCACTGAAACAATGGGAAATGAGAGTATTTCAGCTTTAAAAAAACACACCAAACTGCAGCAAAGCCACAGTGGATACTACTGAGCTATCTCCCCAAAGTATTCTAATTCCCTCATGGTTTCTGAGCCTCCAAGCAACCTCAGCGTTAAGATTATCTGACTTGCCCACAAGACTGCAAAGACAGATGTGAAAGATCTTCTCACTTTTGATTCTTAATCCTTTTTTTTTTAATAAATTTGGTGCCATTATGTTGTAATCAAGAGATAAAATGTGGCCCTTTGATATTTTATGAATATCAAAAGTTGCTATTTTAAGGATTTTCTTTTTGAGGTTGCATAACTGAAAAAAACACAGTAAAGAAAAACTCAGGGGTTAGAGAGTTTATTGCAGAAACAACTAAATGACAACACTTTAAAAGAGTCAACACAATATAATGCCTTAAAAAATTAACTCAGGAAATGCTCCTATTTTTAGGGTTCAGAACCAGCACAATCATTCTGTGGAAGAGCAGACTTTTATGTATGTATAATTCATGTGCGTGAAATATGTAGGCACACGCAAAATCGTTCTTCTTGGCTTGTGGTTAAGTAAAAAATGTCAGGAAGGAATGATTTCTCTGGTATCTTATGTTTTGATAGAACTTAGCGCCTAAAATTTTCTTCCTGATCTATGTAAGAAAAAGTGTTTATTTCATGTGTCTGTTACAACTCAGGCACAACTAAATCAGGAAGTGAAATGACAAAGCAGACCAACGGTGAAGAAATTAATCTTTGGTTTAAGATCTACTGGTAGCATGAAGAGTTTTCTACGATAAGCTTGCTGTGGAAACAGGAAAAACCTTGTTGGAATCGCAACAGTCACTCAGCTGTCAAAGAGATGACATTCAACTAACCTGCCAACTTCTTTCATGATAACATCTGTTTTCCTGTTCAGGAACAGCAGGTTTCTCAAAGCAACATAGTTGTTTGAAATCCCATGTCGATTTATCACAGTACTAGAGGTTCATTTTTTTGACCATCACTAAGCTAAAACGTACACACGCTTTCTTTGTCACACAGTGCAGCTGTTTCACAGCACATGTAATACCCTTTCAAAAAGAACGTAATCAGTTTTAAAAAACGCCAAAATTTATTTAAAAATAAGAGAGAGAACTTTCATGAAATAAGTTTGTGCTCTGACATTAAGCTTTCAGCTAACATGGATAAGCATTTATTAATTTTTAAGTGCATCACCAGTTTTGATCTGCCCAAAACAAAAGGTGTGACTTGCAAACCTGAGAAATAGCAATTGTTTGGTTTAAGATAATCCTTTGATCGTTTGCTACATGAAAGTGCAAAAGGTGATTATTTGAACCTTAAAATGCATTTTATGTAACTTCAAATGATCCAGAGTACAGCCAGCACTGATGCAGCTACCTTTTCTAGTTTAACACACAAGGTCTTGCAAGTTACCATTAGTGGCTTTACAAATACGAGTAACAGCTTTAGCAACAAACACATGTTCGAGGCTTCTTCCAAATCAACCAAAATCTGGAAGAACGGAAGAATGCGTAAGAGATGTGTCTTCCCTTGTCTTACCGCATCAGAATGAGAGCGCAGAATCTGTTTCAAAAAAATTTATGACTACACCCAAGAGAGAATGAATGACTGACTTTTAAGGATGGCAATATTACTTTATTCCACTACTCACTAAATGAGTAAGTGAGCCGTGCAAGAAAACAGGCTTTTTTTTTTTCCCCTTTTCTTTTTTTGATGCAGCAATTAAATGAGAGACATACCCTGCCTTTGGCTGCATTTCGCCTGCTAGGATCTGCACGCGGCAGATTAATTGTGGCTATACAATCAGCTATTCTGCCCATACCGCCTGTTGCCAAATTAGCTCACAGTTACGAACGACGTGGCAGAAACAGAACCGCAAAACCAACTTAGAATAACTACGGGAAAGCCGGGACTGAAAGAAAAGGTGGGGGTGGGGTGGGGGGAACAGGACGACTTCCCGGGAGAGAGAAACGCGGATCTATTCCCAGAGCCGGCAAGGGAAGGCGGGCTGGGCCGCGAGAGGGTTCGCTAGCGG
>VYZM01010234.1:1032062-1061594 GCA_013398915.1 Dromas ardeola
CCGCTGCCTGACGGAAAAACACCGCTGCCCCGCCCGCCCGCGCCGCGCCTGGGGAGAGCGGCCGCCGCCGCGGCGTGTTTTCGGGAAAAAGCAGCTTCGGGCCGGGCTCCGGGGCCGGGCGTGGGGGGAGAAACCACTGATACTGCGCGGAGAGATGCCTTACAGAACGCAGGAATGGGCCATGTCGCAGCACCTCCCTCCCTCCCCCAAAGTATTGGTAAATGTAGTTGGAAATACAGATGTATTATAAATATTACATACAGCACAACATACAGCATTTATCGAAATTCAGAATTTCCGTTTGCAGGGCAGAAAAATGCTAGGTACCATCAACGTGATGCTTTAAATTAAAGCTCAAACGCCAAATGCTGCAGCAGCCTCGAATGAGGCGGCAGAGGTGGAAAACCACGAAGACGAAAGGTCCTGGTGCATTAAAAGGAAACAAACCCTTCACAGATCCCAGCTCATCCCACCGTGAGGTGTAACATCATCAACTTACCCGTACAGCTGCCTGTGCCATATGCCAGCCCCTCAGTCGCTGGTTTAAATGACGAGACAACATGGCGGGCCTCCACAAAGAGGTTGACAACATCCCTTTAACTCACCCTGTTTATTGTCACAAGCACGGTGCAGCCCTTTCTCTCCCCATCGTGGCAATCTGCTAACTTAGAATCAAGGTGACATCTCTGCATCGTTCCATTTTGTACACTCAAGCTTCAGGTGTTGGCAAATTCAGGCCAAGGGAGATAATGCTCATTACGCGTCTTTCCTAACATGCTCACCCCACTGAGAAAAAGGAAATGTAATGGAAATAAAAGCACAATCACCATTAGATGTGTTGGGGTTTTTTTCTCCTTAAAAGGTGGCTATACAGCAGGATCAGAATCCCAAACATAAAAATTACTGTTCAAAACCAAAGAGAAGATGATACCAATTTCTCCTTAAAAGTAAAAAAAACATGGAGCCCTTTACCAAAAATAGTTTATTGCACAAAACCTTTAAAGGAATTCCTATGCACATTATTTTTATAATCAACATGCTTCGTATGATCATAAACATTAATTGTACATAGTGTAACTCCTCCATCCCCTGGGTTACCCACTCAAGAACATGAAACGATGAACTTCTATCTTTACAAATACAGCCTAAGCAGACATTATTGAATGTCATGTATAAAACATAACAGTATCTCCTCTACAGTATCCAGAACACCTTTCCCTCCCCTAGAAATCTGTGCATCTGCATTGGAAGTTAGGCCACCCTACTGCCCAAGACTGAAGTGTTACACAGTAGTAGGAGACAAGTCAGATGACAGCTGATGAGCATTAGTAATTAATTTGGACTGTAATTGCCTTCACATGAAAATGTTTAAAGACTCTGGTCACAGCAAGTTACATGCAACTATTCACACTTTCCCCGGCAAAGTTAAAACATAGATGACAAGCTTTTGCATCCCCAGTAGCAAGTTTGCCATCTTTAAGTTAAAATTATATTGATAGTAGTGCCTGTCCCCAGCGCCCCTTCAATGCTGTCGTAACTCGCAATAGGACACCCAGGCCACTGCTGTTCACTCCCCTAATGAGGAATGAATAATCCATGAAAATAAGAGCACTAGGACCTTAATTCTGGGTATTACTCTTTTACATCTGTGAAGCTCCCACAGATTTCAGCCAGGCTGTTGCCTGAATAAACAGTACGAGATCAGATCCTCCCACTGCATGAGTGGGTAAGGGGCTCACCTGATCCCAATACAGTACAGAAATATTTCCAAGAAATCTGGAAGACAATAGAATAGAGCGTTATGCAATGTTCAGCAACACCAGGGACTCAGTAACTAACATTTTTTCTTCCATTGTAGGGTTTGCTGGGTTTTTGATTGTTTTTTTTTAAATGCACAATTTTTGAAGAGTCCTCAAAAACCCAACAGCATCTGAAAAAGGAATGCTGCCGCATTTACCAACTTCCATCACTTGGGAAACATTCTCACATTACAGTGACATTTCTCCTTCATCAACAAGACTTGGTTTAGTAGGTAGCAACCACTGAGGAAACAGACACAGAAAATACATTCTATTGCAGTGCTTGAAAAAGGAAAAGAAAAAAAAAAAAATCTTTTTCGAGATTACTCTTCAGTTTCTAGAAACACACCAGTGTTAATGAGGCACTGATTTTCCTCTGATGTATTTGGCAGTGCTGTGACAGGCAGACAGGAGGCAGTTTTCATTCCTACAACTAGTTTGTTTTATTGCCTAGACAGCAGCAACCTGAAGCTTTGTAGAGTGAGCACGCTCAGCCTCAGGGTGAGGCTTTTTAATAAAACAGCAACTATTTCTCTGGATAATTAAGAAACATAGCTGATGAGCTTCAAAGAAAAGACCTTGCTTTTATCACATGCTGCGTGCTCCTTCTAGAAGGTTTCCTGGTGACTTCTGGAACTTAATTGACTTAGTACCTCACCAGATTTAAACCCTGGAGTCTCACCGTCTGTCCTTCATTTAAGGAAACGGCATGGTGCTTCTGCTTATAGAAAAAAACCCACATGGTGAATATAAAATGAAATACCTAGTGTCCAGGTGCTTTCAGGGAGAGACAGGTGGGTCAATGCAGAAATCTAATCTGAGCACTTCACAACAATTCCCCCATTTTTAAAAGGAAAAACATGCATCTAAGGCTACTTGATTGTAGAAGCTCAGATGTCTTTAGAAGGAGCTAGCGAGAAAATGCAGCACTGCACTGAAAACAGAACGCAGTATATTATTGATACAAAAAGGAGAGCAGACATTCTGAAGAACTCTGAAGGTTTCTAACAATTCTGGCTTCTTGGATGCCAGATAAAACCTTTATCCATACAACTGCTGCCAAATTTAAGAGATTAAAACATACTGGATTCTTAACTGTAGGCAATGTATTTACCAGAATGAACAGCAGCATTAATGCTGCACAAGTGTTGTTTTTTTATTTAAAGTCCTGAACGAGTGATAACTTTTTAGTACTGAATATATTATTTGTTACATAGTTTTAATTTTGTTCTTTAACAACACTACGTATTTTTTTCTTCTTCGAACTTAATATACAGGCAACTTCAAGAACATGACAGCAGTGAGATAATCGGTACCATTTACTCTGCAAAGCAGACTACAGCAGTATGCAGACATTAACACGTCTAAGCTAGTCTGTAAAGCTTTTGACTTTTCTTTGAATTGTTTGGTAATTCTGTATGATGGGCACCTAATGCCATGCTAATGCATTTCTTTCTTCACCACTTTAAAAACCTTGACTTTTAGCATCACTTGACTTTGATCCCAATAAAACGTAAGTTAAAATCCAGTAACTGGGGGACACGAAATCTGTCAGCACAGATACTTTAGGTGCCAAGTGTTTACCTGGACTAGAGCTTGAATTGGTAGTTATAAGAAAGCAGACTTTGGATAAATATGGGTGGGTTTGTGGTTTTTGTTTGTTTGTTTGCTTATTTTTTGCCTTACTGCTAAGCAAACTGCAATTATATTCTCCCCCAACCAACCAAACCCATCCACAAGCAGCAACAGTCTCTTTGGAAAAACACATGAACTAGACCTTTTTTTTGCCCAGCCACTTAATCTACTTGTACTTACTAATGTTTTGTTTTTTAAATGCCAACCTAGAGCGGATATAATTGACCTGTTCTCTTTATGTTTTTAAGACAAAAACACATTAGTACATGAGTTGTCACTAAATCTTCCAAATAATCTGTCACACGTATTTTGATTTCTGCTTTAGCCCTTTGCACATTAGGCAAAGCAGTACCTCCACGCTGAAGAAATTTTCAACGAGGAGAGGGCGGGCTTATCACTGCACTACAAGCCACAAGGAGCAACAGGACCAAAGGGGAAGGAATCTGAAGTGGGCTGCTTTGATAATAATCTAGTCAAGGTGCTCTGCAGAGGGGCTGCCACAGTACCAACATTTCCTGTCACGGTGGACACCTTGCGATAGAGGGTGCAAAAAGCATGGGAAGCGTATGGGAGAAGATAAAGCTAATAAAAATAATAATTTTATAGGCATTATAATTTTGTCTTTTAAAGTAAAAATAATTACATTTCTAAAAGCTCTGACTTTGGGGGCGAATTTCCCTAAGCCATTTGTACAGTATGTCAAAAACCAGCAAACTTAAATGTAACATTAAAACAATGACAGTAACAAAAACCCCTCATGTCAGCCTTAACTTACAGTATATAAGCATATTAAAACAGATACTCAAAGTCAGAAAAGTATGATTTTTTTCTTTTTTTTATATATATATATATATATATATTACACGCATACCTTTTTCAAGGGTGTCTACTTCAAAAGTTGAACTAAAAAGGTGCAAGAAGTGTTTGTGCAGTGAAGCAAAGCTCCCTACTGGCCTGCAACTGTAAGAGAAAAACTGCGACACTTCAGAAAACATCCCAGGCAAATCTGCCAAAGACACATACTGGTCTGCGTTGCTTGTCTTTACAGTCTTGTTTCTTTTGCTATAGGTCAGAAGTCATCTTCTTAACTAGAAATGGCTTCAAATGAAATTTTTTTCTTTAAATACAGGTATCTCTAATCTGTTCAAGAGTACGAGATTCTAGGAGGGAGAAGATGCTCGGAACATCCAGTTCTCAACCACTGCTAACGGCTGAACATGAACAGAACTTATTTTGCCCTGTGATTTAGATACAACCCAAGATGGGGGAAAACAACACACACCCCTTCCTCCCCCCAGATGAAAAAAAAAACAAACACCACCACACCAAAACCCTGATGTTACATAATTAACAGTCATTCCTTCACAAACTCACCCACACTGAACAAATACAGACCTGGAAACAGATGCTCTTCTTGACCTCATTTTAAACCTTCATCTGAATCTCTTACTAAACCCCAAAACAAGCCAGATTTACCACTTGGCAGTCCCCAACATGACAGAATTATTATGGTAAGGTTTCAGACAAACCCTTGGAATAGCACATTCCGCATTTAATATTACACCAGTTTCTCAAGTCCGTGCCCTTTGCTTCTACAGGCAAAAGCACGACTCTGAACACCATTTTTAAAAATGAAATAAATAAATAATTTTGATAAAGATTTGTTTACATACTTAAAGCAATAGGAAGAAAGACAACTGATAAGGAGGTTATAGTGTCAAAGCTTCCTTGTCACTAACATTACAATTCTGCTTCTTTCCATCTGCAGTAGGAATCTCCTGCTGGTCTGATGCAGTTGCAGGACTGGTAGAGGTAAGGTCCATTAGCTGCCCCTCAATCTGAGTCCACGAAGACATTGATTCATGTACTGTAATGGTGTGTTCCTCCATCTGACGCTGAAGGCTGTCCATTTCTTGCCTTTTGAAAATATTGAGAACAAAAAAGCCAAAATTAACAAGCAGGAAGCTATTTGCTAAATGCAAGATCAGAAAATTACTTTTCTGATTTTTGATACCTTCTCCAAGACTATCTAGGCTATAGCTGTATACAAAAGAAATATGTCTACAGAAGTATCTGTCTTTAATTTAAGAGCAAAACAACTACAACATGCTTAATTCAAAAAAATAAGGGCCAACAATGCAGCAGCTCCTTTTGCTGCACATACTCGTTGCCAGGGATGATGCAGCACTATTTCCTAAGTAAAGGCACTTAAGTGACTGCAACCTGACGAACACGGTATTCTTGCAGGTACAAAAGACAACATGGGAAGCAGAGGTAAGGAAAGCAGCGCAGAAAAATAACTAGATAAACACATTATGACTTTAGTCAGACACCAACTTGGCAAAGCGATTAGTCTGCTAGTACAGGATCACAGAACAGTATCACAGGCTCACTCCCCTCAAACATCAACTGAGGTGATAGCAGCAGCTCAGTTCTCCTAATACTCCCAGAACTCTCCTGAACTCCCTGTCTTCCTGAAGTTGTAGCCTTCCTGCTCAGAATCTCATGTGCAACCATGTAAGGCTGGCACATATTTTTGGCAGAATGAACTTCCTCTGTAGAGAGTTCTTATTAACACATGGCCTGGGCTCCTGTCACAAGCAGCCTTTCTGATGCTGTGAAGGGAGAGAACCACCAGCTTTTCCACCAGCAAGAACAACTAGAAATAGCTGTTCCTGCTTTGTTGTGCTATGTACGATTTAGGATGGACATTTTGTCTAATTTATGGTAAAGGTTTCTTTCCCTATTTCACTACCATATAAGCAACCACTTACAACGACATAATCATCCTGCTGTCCTAAATATAGTCCCAGTAAGAGGAAAAGAATTCATTTTAGAAATCCTTTTTTCCTTAGGCTGGCAGCTGCTTTCTTGGAAACATTTTTAAGATTATTTAATATGGTTTAAAATAACAGGTCATACTTTAATTGCCGGAGACAGCTGTTCAGATTTTTTAAAGGCTCCTTGCTCACAGCTGTCGACGGTTTCAACAGTTCTTCCAGCAAGGCAGCAGGCACTGGACAATCAGGAATCTTCACTGGAGTCACAGGATTTGAAGAGTTATTTTCTCCTTTCAGATCCTTCCTCTGGTTAAAGGAAAAAAAAAAAAGAAGAGCCAGAAGGCAATTAAATTATTTCCACAATGTCATTTTTACCACATAGAAAGAGTCTCACATCACACGACTGGTCCATATCTGCATTATAGAGCAGGAAACAGAGGCACATTCATGTTAGGTCTCATGGGTCACAAGCAACCGTTCCTAACTTAATGTCATCTGCTAGCCATGCTCATAAATAAACAAACAGCACCTAGAAGGACATAATCAAGGACTCATCCTACTAAAGAAATAAAACAGAAAGGATTTAAAGCAAATGACTTGGACCTTCACCACAAATTCTAGTAACATTCTTTCAGTATAGTTAAGAGAACAATTCAGAAAAAAAAAAAATCAGTGAAGTACAATCAAAGAAAACCTTTTGGAAATTCTGGAACCTGAAGGATGAGGTATCAGGACCAATGTCTAAAAGAATGAAATGGAGGCTTACATACAAAATTCTGTCTCACTAAGTGAGAGTATCACTTCAGGGACGGAAAGAGCAAGAGATCTACTATGACTGCACTTTCTGTGTACTAGTAGCAAATCAGAAAACTCAAAAGAAACCACTAATAGTTACCTTTTGAAATTGTGAAAAAATTTAAAACTAGACAGTATGGAGAGGGAAGACACATGAACATTAAGAAGGTATTAACTATAAGAAGGCATCAACTCCATATTTGCCCATGATTCATTATTTGCTATGTTTTTGCTTTATTGTTGTAAGTCAAAATGTAAATCTAAGATAATAAGCTAAATAAGCCAAAAATGTCTGAAGTAAGAGGTGGGAAGTCAAGATCAGTACGGTTACTTTTGCCTGCCTATCTTCCTGTATTTATCATTTAAATATCAGAACATCAGTAGGTCTCTATCACAGGCAGGCATTTCAGTTCGGAGTTTTCACCAGGTTTCCTGCAGCAGAGTATTTTCTGGTACTTTAAGAGCATTAGCAGAGTATTTTCTGGTACCCTACAACATGTATTCTTCCTATTTAAATACCTTCTTCATCTTGCCATGCTTCAGGTCCAACTTCAGTTGCTGGTTCTGCTGCAGCAGCGACTTCATGCTGTTCTTCAGTTCAGTCACTTTAGCCTGCAGCATAAACTTATCCTTCTGAGTCACTGACAGGTCTTCCCTCGCCACTTCCAACTCAGTCTTGATATTCTAAATGGGAAAAGAAGAGAATCAACATGATATAGGAAAACAGTATAAAAGTCACAGTCAACTAATGTTCTAACCATTTTTTTCAGTTTCCAGGGGAAACGCAAAAAAGAAACAACATATAACACTGCTATTTGAAACCAATTTGCCCTGACAGAAAATCATAAATTAGATTTAAAAAAAAAAATGTCAGTAGCCTATTTTAGTGGTGTAAGGTCAAGGAAATAACAAAGCCAACAGCACAGTCAAAGTGAAACAGAGAAGTAAAGACACTGCAAAACACATAGTGAATAAGCTTTTATGAATAAAAAATTTGTAGCAGAAGTATCAGAAAAGTTAAGTATGCTTTTAAACAATAAAAATATTGTTTTAATTATCCCCCTACAGCAATACCAGTTATCCATCAGAATCTCAACGAGCTAGATTAAATACCTGCAAGACAACTTGTATCCCTTCTAACTCCTTGTGGCTGCGCTGTTCACTCATATCCAACTGCTGCTTAAGTGTTTCAATTTCTCTTTCTTTTTGTTCTACTTCCCACTTGAGGTCTTCCACCTACCAGAAAAAAAAAAAAAGAAAAAAATTATCTTTAGAGTTCTCTCTATGTGCAACCAGCCACAAAATCTGAAATATATTATTATCTATGCCTCACGAACCCTTCCTGGTTCTAAGAAAACCTAGCAAAACTTAATTAAAAATGCTGAATTAAGGACAACTTAAGTCATACAATATATCATAAATAAGGATAAACACAGTAAAAGTGCAGTTTTTACCTCTTGGCTTACTACAGGCTGTTCACTAAGCTTGTCATCCAGCTTTTTCTGCAGAAGTTGGAGCTGAGACTTGGCTTCTGCCAGCTCTTGCTGGAACTGCGATACCTCCTGGGAATGTTTTTCATCCTCTACCCTGCACAGCAGGATTAACAGAGACAGCAGTTATTCAATCTGTCCTCTGAAACAAGTACTTCATTGGGTTAGCTACGTAACCATAAATGACATGACAGTCCATGGAACCTGGTTATAGCTTTGACTGAAGGCTTTGCCAACACATTCACAGCACATCCTTACTAGTAACATTAAAGACTAGAAATCTGTGTTGAAACTGTAAAAATACAGCATGCACTTCAGGTCTAACTGAATTATGAACAGACAGAAAAGTGCAAGTATTCGCCTAGAGTCCAAACGTCCATCTTGTGGTCAGGGTCAGCTGGGTACATTTCAACATAATCCATTCCAGAGTGGCAAAATCAAGAATTCATTAATGTATGTCTTTTTCGGAGAATTTGGTTTATTTACTTTTGTCTAAGAACTCAGACATTTACTTACTGCAGTTTGTCCACTTCAGCCTGAAGGGCTTGGACAAGAAGTTCTTTGGCATGTAGCTCTTTCTTGATTTCACTGAGCTCAAGCACAGCAGCTCTGTAATGACGGCGGTTGTGTGCTGCATCTGCTTTGGCTGCTGCTTCCTACAAGAAAAAGATGGATGCAATTTTTCTTTTTTTATCACTGTAGGTGCATCAAAAAGGGAGCTTGACTAAGGGGGTACAAAACAAATCAGGAAGGAAGCTGTGCAGCTGTTAACACCTCTCTTTTTGTCTAAAAACCTTATTATTGGTGGTGTTATCCTTATTAATGCTAAAGGCAGTTAACAACTACATATAATGGAAGAAGCACATTTGCTAGGCTGCTTTTTCATTGTGAATTTTTGGATGAAGTATCATCACTTCAGGATAAGTCTTATGTGTTACAAGTCAGAATAGAACTTTCCTGGTAGTCAATGAGTATGCTAAACACAGGGCACAACAAAAAAAGACATCAACTCATCTTTCAGCCACTGGCCATCATGACAGAGACCCTGCAGGAAGCAGTCTATTACAAAGCAGAGATTTTGTTTCAATCTACTTTTCAAATACTTTACATTTAAATCACCTTTTAAGTAAATAAAACAGACGATGAGCCTTTACCTGCTTCTTAAGCTCTCGAACTTTTGACTTTTCTTTCTCTAAGGAATCCTGTAGAGCTTGAATAAGTTGTTGCATTTGCTGATCCTCTTCCTCTTTCCGCTTTAGGACTGCCTGAACCTGTATCACATCACAAAAACAAATGCACATTTTCTGCGGGCTCACTGGAAGACCAGAAATGCCAGTGGAGGAAATAGAAACACAAGCCAACACAGGGACTGGCAAACCTCTCTCTGCTGTTCACTGATAACTCTTTCTTCATGGTACCCTTCAACCTTAAAAGTAGCTATGGTTAAATGGTAGCTCATTGCCTATATTCCCATTTGCTTACACCCCACGAATATATTACTATCAGCATAAAAATCATTCATCCCAATGAATCTGTATGTAACACAGTTTGTATGTTCCAAATAACTTAAGAAAGCCACACTTTCACTATTGCAAATATTTTAGTGTGATTTGTTTTTTTCCAAAAGAAACAGCTCTGTTGAGTGCAAAGTCTCATTTCTGATCTCTTGTTTAGTCCCCTATATTACTGCTGTTACACAACACACGGGAGCCCCAGACCCGGAGAAAATGCACCAACTTTCTATCACACAAGTGAAGACGTCTTCATCCTGTTATCAGAAATACAAGCCAATGCCTTTCTTAAGATACCATATCAAAAGGTCAAATACCTGTAGATTCAGTTGTACCAAGTCTGCCTCTCTTTTTGCTAATGCTGTTTCTAGAATATTGTTGTGCTCCCGTAAAGCGGCGTTGGACTGACTAAGACCTGTAAGTTTTCCTCGTTCATGCTCCAGTTCAAGGGCCAACTTCTTATTAATTTCTTCCAAACGTTTTATCTTCTTCCTGAAGCCTCTAGATTCCTGAAGCTATAGCCAAAGAAAAAAAACAAATCAAGCAAACAAAGCCAAACAATTCCAGATTACTACCACAAAAAGGTTGAGAGCTAAACTCATTAAATGTCTTGCTTTCCCAGAGTGGGATTTTTTTTTTCTTTTCTTTTTTAAATGAACACTTCAAAATAAGCTCAGTTAGGTATTTTTTCCTGTTGGAAGACTAAAATGATTGCTAGAAAGCAGAATCCAGGAGTACTGTTCAGGTGCAGATCAAGAGTAGTAGATATGTATAATTTTTTATGCAACTCTACTACTGAACACCACCACCCTCCCCTCAGAATCACTCAGCGTCCGCAACTCCAAATAGTTTCAAAAGATAGTGATTCACACATCCTCATCATCTCATGACCAGACACAGCTGGTATCTAATACAGGAACTACTTTTCTCTCTCATCATCTTTTCCCCTGTACAACAATGATTCATGAAACCATGAAGAAGCAACACAGGGCTGCAAAATTAGCAGGTCTCACTGACACAGTGTTTCCTAAGAAACGCTGTTAGATTCCGATTTCCTGCACTGTTGGAATAAAATTACGGTACTAAAATTTCTCCCCTGCCTCTCAGGCACTTTTTACTGTCACCTTCACATCTACCGTGCAAATTCAAGCAATCACCTCATCCTCAAGTTCCAGCACTTTCTCTCTGTATTCTTCAAGCTCCTGGCTGGTAAGTGAAATCACTTCTTGCAACTCTTTTTCCAGCATCAACTTACTGCTGCTAACAGCTTGCAAGTCTGTCTCCAGAGCTTGAATCCTTTCCTAAAGACAAAGGAATCACAAGCATGATTAATATATCACCCATCTACAGGAGTAATTTTGGTTTTGTTAAAATGTCTACTTCTCTAGCAAATATTAAATGAGATGCTAGTGCTTAACGTAAAGGTCTTGCTCAGAGTTTTTCACTCTTGCATCCAGCCACTGCTGTTAGTGTATTTGACATCTTGCTCCATTGGTCTAAGGAATTGGGAGCTTCCCCCAGTAAATGAATTATCTTATCACAGGCATAACATATATGAGTAAGTTATGGCTACACTGAAGAACTTTTAGCTCTCAATGGGGAAAAAAAGCAGTAAGAGTTAGAATATTGGAAAAATCTTCAGATGCTGAGCCTTTCAAAAAACAAAAAAACCCAAACCAACAATAAAAATTAATCAGGAACTTTATCACTAAGGCTCATCATCCTCTTCAGGTTTAAAAAAACCAACCAAACCAAAGCCTGCCATATCACCTCTCTCAAATGTAGTTAAGGAAATTTTCAGTGCCCAGAACACTGATACTATGTTCTTATCTAGCTTTATATTCCAAATATTTTCATCACTTCAGTGTAAAATAATATTTCAAGACCTAAATTTAATAACATGATAGCTCTATCTTTGTACTAAAAACGTTAAAAGGCATCTGCATACTTGAGCAATCTGGTTGTTTCCATTATCAGTGATTTGTGCTTTTAGTTTGCTCAGCTCTGCTTCAGCAGATTCCTTTGCAGCGAGAGATTCCTGTAGCCGACGACTAAGAATGCCAACTGCATTCTCATAGGCTTTATGTTTTGCTTTCATCTCTTTCTGAGCACTCGTCAGATCTGACCCTAGACGCTTCATTTTCTGTTTCTGCTCAGTGATGGCCCTAGAGTGAAAGGAAAAACAAAACATCAGGTAAAAACAAAAACTGCCTGAAAACAGTACTAAAAGATTAATTTTTAACGTGTCCCAGCAAAAACCAACATCCATTTCTCTCCCCTTGTCCCAGAGTCACCCATCTCACCAGAGAAAGCCATCAGGTTGGTAAGGTACAATTTGGCCCTCTGCAAAACAATACGTTGAAGACTCTTGATAACATTCTAAAAATAATATTTATGATAATTAAGACGTCTTTGTCAGAATTATTAAAACTCCAATATGAAGGAATACATACTACTCTCTTTAAAAATAACACAGAAGAATTCAGAGTAACAATATAATCTAATCTGAGATCCTGGGTGGATATGTCAGGTATCATAAAAACCCTGTGATCGCCAGTGGAAGAAAAACAATGGTTCTTGTTAATGCAAACATTCAAGCCAGTCAAGGCTAAAATTCAGTGAATGGTAATTAAGATTAGATTGAATATGCACGTGGTGTGGCATATACTGTTGGTTAAAAGCATAAGTGAATCAGTGCAACTCCTGTGTAGCATGCAACCAACACTCTGCCATGGATGTTAACTTATGACTCTCACTATTTAAAATTTCCTAAAGGAGAGACTAGGGAATAGGAAAAGAGCAATTGCTAACAAGGTGAATATGAAAAACAAATGCTGTAGTTCTTTTGTCTGTGCTAAAAGAACAGACTTACTTTTTTGCTTCTTCTTGCATTTGTTCTACTTGTTGTTTTAATGCCTGGTTTGCCTCAGCAAGAGATGCCATTTGTTCCTTATCGAACTGCAAAGACTTAATAGGAAGGAAAAAAACCACCCATGAGAGTAAGAACAAAAGCATGTTTGCTGTATGTTGGATTATAAAAGAATAAGCACGAAGTTTCAAAATTACTTCCATCTATAAATATAAAGTATTTCAAGGGTCTCCATATCCCTTCTCTTTCCCTTTTTTTTTTTCTTTAATTCTTCCCTCTGTGTCCATCACCATAACACGTATGAAGAGAGTTCCATTTTGGTCTTTGCTCTCAGATGGAGTTCACTTTGGGACCAAAGAAACTGGTTCCACATCACATCTCTACCACTGCTCTAGTGTGCTTCTCCCCACTTACTTACATGGAATGTTAATAAGCAGTCATGTATTTACAGAATTTTGGTAGGTATATGCTCAAATGTGTAGACAATATTAAACATGTAACCAAGAACCTTAACTTACAGGTGGTCATTCTGTTTATTTCCGAAGTTAAAAGAAATAGCAATGTATCCTGGATGTAACACTCAAAGTCCAAAGCTTAACACCTTCCATACCTGTAGGCGTGTTTCCATATCATCTCGTTCTTTCTGCACGGACTGAAGATGATTTTCTATATCCACCATCTGCTGGTGAACCTGAGATAATTCCTTCTGTAGTTTTGAATGTTCGGATTCAAGTGACTGTTTTTCAACTTGAATTTTAAGTAGCTCTCGTTTTAACTCTTTCACTTCTGAGTCCAGCCGCTTCTTTGTAGCTTTCAGTTCGCTAATCAGCTGGTCCTTAGAACTTGCATCTCTTCGATACGCTTCCACCATCACCTTGGACACAAGAGTTTCAAGAGGACAATGTCACCTCTTGTTACAGCTTTACAAATTTAAGAGTAATTTACTGTAAAGTATTTACTGCTATTCTTTTAGTTTGGGGGAAGGGGAGGGTGTCAAAGAACACAAACCAGCATCATCTTCTGTAACATATTTACTCTGGTTCAAAGATTTTTTATGTCAGGTCAGATATCAAATACCACTATGTATCAGCAGTTCATAAAAAACCTCTGAGTAAGAGTGTTTACAGCAGTATGGGATACTCTTCTTCACATTCTTTATGGAACTGCACTAATTACATGCCCTTTTTTTAAACTACACTAATTGTAAAAAATTAACCATCCCATGCGCATAGTTAATAACTTTTGCCATGAGAAGAGGGCTTAACTGTGACTGACAGTTTGAACAGCCTTCCCAAACTGAAACCTAACAAGCTAAAACAACCTTTGGCATTAGCTTAATCAGCAATTAAGCAGTAACATAAAACACGTATGTGCAACACTGATGACACATCAGTTTCAAATTACTATCTCAAAACTGTGTAAATTCAGAATAAAATTTGCAATAAACCAGTTATTTTCAACCTAATTACTGAAACAACTATCGTTTTTCAAAACAAGAAAATGACGACACTTGAAGATTTTCACAAGTGCTTTTGCAAAAGCAAACCTAGCATCAACAAACAAGACAGATTTTATATGGTGGATCATTTGGCAAACTCCCTGAAGTCCAATGAAAGCATGAATTGGTTGGTGGATCTGCTTTTACTTTAGTTACAGATAAAAATTCAACTGTATGAAATACAAAAACTATATAACTATGTCACAAAGTTCTTTCATAGACAAAATTGATTCAAGTGTCCTCACAAACCCCTAAGAGGTACATGCCTTCACTGTGAAAAAAAGTATATTCCTTGGTTTTATTTCTTTGAAATAGTTTGCTTTTGCTTACCTTCTGCTGCAGGTACTGTTCCTTCAATTTTTGAACCTGTTTTTTAAGGCTAGCATTTTCTTGTTGCAGATTTTCTACCTGCCAGAGGAAAAAAAAGCAAACACATTGCTTTACGTGACAAATGTCGTATTCTATGTTATTTCAAGCAGTGACAGTATCTTCTGCTATGGTTATACCAAATGCCTAATCTAATGAGGATCCTGTTTCTGACTAGGCATCTCAATGGCACTGTTAGATAACACAACGTTCTATACAGAAATACATTGACACAGGTCACCACATAGTGAGCCTTGTCAGCCCTCAGGAATGCATAAAGTCCCCTTATTCTGCCATTAAGGTTTTAGTATGCATCATTACTGTACATATGTTTTATCCGGATGGCACCCATTCACAGGCACATGATGATCAAATGAAGAAACCAGCTGGTTCTTTGAAGGAAACAAACAATTTTTATGTTAAATATATTTAATAATATAATACTAATAATAAATATATACTTCTATTGGCAATACTACCAAGTCCATTATTATCTTCGAAAGATTACCAGGAACTCATCATTACCAGGATTCAATAAGAAAGCTCTTGCTACAGAGCTTGGATGCTCTAAAAGATACAGAGCAAACACGACTATCAAACTAAGGTGTGAAAGGAAGAGTCACCATAATTTAAAGCAGCCACAAAGAGAGTAAGGATGTGCATTAGGCTTGTTCTTGTAAAATAGTTCAGTGACTAGAAAAAAGCCTCAGCTGGTATATAGCAATATGCAAAAGCAAACCCTGGTATATTGTTTCAAGAGAAAAGGCACAATTAAACGTGACCAAATTCCTGCATAAGGAAGACGTCTGTCCCACAGTGCCACAGAAAAGGATCACACTAAAGAATTACTTCCAAAAATGTGATGTGTACTCAAAATTATTACTTTCTAAAACTGGTAGATTTGAGAAAGATGGTGGCTCTTGGAAACAGATAGAACAAGATCAAGTAACTTCAGCTTCCCATCCCATACCACAGAAATGCATAAAGGCATATAGATACCGAGGGATATTAAACTGTAAGCTCATCAATGATGTAAGAGGATGTAAAGATAGTCTGTTAGTCTACCAATAGGGGAAGATGAGAGAATTGATTAAAATACTCCCACTAGCTGAATCGCACAACTACAGATGTATACAAACTCATGTGTACCAATCTCCTCTCATGTAATTGGCGCTATCATGTGCCTGTGGCAATACTTCCCTGCAACAGCTATTTTAAATATGATACTTTCAGGGATTCATTACCTGGCTTGTCTTGACAGCCATTTCTTGCCTGAGTTGTTCCAAGATTTCTGATGCTACTTCTGTATCTTCTCCAAGGCGCATTGCTCCTTGGTCAAGTTGCTCTTTGCTTGCTTTTGCTGCCTGCAGAGCTACTTCCAAGACAATCTTCTCATTCTGCAAATACTGGATCATGTCATCTTTAGAAGTCGCGTCACTTTGGAACTCTTCTAATCTGGCCTTCAGTTCATCATACTGTGTTTGCAGGTCATCCAGGGACTGCTCTTTGGTGTGCAATGTCTCTTGGGTCAGAGTGAATTGCTTCATTAGGTCTAGGTGCTCTTGCTGTAAAGACTCAAGCTGCAGATCTCGCTGATGCAAAGTCAACTTGACCTGAGAAGTGTTTTAAGATTAAAGTCATACAAAACAAATGTTATCTTTGCAAATGCGCTCCGATAAAAATAAAGTGTTTTAACTAGTATTTTAGCTTATAGGAGAAAAGAGCAGAAGGTGAAAATATTTTTTAATTTTCCTAGGCCACTTCTATTTGCTCTATTAATTGCATTCTGCAGCATCTGTAATCTTACAGGCTAAGCAATGACCAGAATGACAAACCTAAAATATTCTTAAGTAAGATTCACAGTATTGTAATTTTTTATTTAAAAAATGTGTACACAGTAGAAATATAAGGTATATTCAGTGTTATTAATGATAATGCCATGTAATTACATGGAATATAATACTGAGCTATCACATGCTTCATCTTATTCCAGCCCTTGACATGCTGCCTTCCTAATGTTACAAGGTTACAGCAGGACTCCATAGAGAAGTGCAGATTTATTACGCTGCAATTGTATATAATGGTATCCTGACTGCCTAACAACTTTGAACATGGATCTATGCTTCCTGTCTATACTTAGAATAATCACAAACTGAATTCACTAAGAAAATCCAACATCTACAAGACAGTAGTTCTGAAATTTCAAAAAAGTACTGTTACTGAGATGGCTGAAAAAGAGGGAGCCTTTTCACGTGGGACAGAGTGACTTTGATACAGACTTCATTTTTGCAGTAATGCATCAGATTTAAAAAAAAAAAAAAAAGTTTAGAGCTCAGTATCTATTTACTATTGCCTTTTCAGCCAAATATTTCCCTCGAAACTCTTGGGAATTTGCCTAACAACAGTCTACCTGTTCCAATTCTTGCTCCAATGTTACTGCAGAATCAGCCATTTTCTGAAGCTGTTCTTTCTCATCCTCAAACTCCTCTAGCTTTCTCTGCAAGTCTTCTTCCACCATGGTTTTAGCCTCCTGGATTTGCATGAAGGCAGCTTCTTGATCTAACATGTCAGCCTGCACAGAAAAAGCACGGAATCAACTTTTAGAATTTATGTGGAGGGGAAGAGGCAGGAAAAAGACAAAAAGGGAAAAAGGGAAAAAAAAGGGAAAAAGGGAAAAAAAAGGGAAAAAGGGAAAAAAAAGGGAAAAAGGGAAAAAAAAGGGAAAAAGGGAAAAAAAAGGGAAAAAGGGAAAAAAAAGGGAAAAAGGGAAAAAAAAGGGAAAAAGGGAAAAAAAAGGGAAAAAGGGAAAAAAAAGGGAAAAAGGGAAAAAAAAGGGAAAAAGGGAAAAAGGGAAATTATCAAGGAAGTTTCTAGAGAAAAGACACCAGCAAAAAGAATTCTGATGTCTGCCTTTACACAGCTGTAAGTCTTTACTGAAGTCGCCCATTCATATACATAAGAGACCTTAGAATAACAGTGAATGTCTTATATACTTGTGACAATCTGAATTCCCCTTAAATAACACTATGTCCTTTTTAAATTGATGAAACGAGACGTAAAGAAGAAGAATCTTTATTAAAATTAAGCTGTTTGGAAAAATTCTGAAACGAGATTCCTTGGATGCTGTAGCTACTCCGTGAAATCGCAATTCCTGTTATTTAGGCAACTGCTATTAGTAACGCCGGAGATCGAGTGCTTCTACTAACCTGCTGCTTTACTGCCCTTTGAGACTTAGAAGCAGGAACATGACTGAAATTCAGTGGGATTTAAGGTTTTAAGTACTTTGAAAGTGAGGGTACTGCACTTCAGATTTTACTCATTTTTTCTTACTGGAAAGCAGGAAGGACAAACCTGAGTACTGAACAATTTCACACATTGAAGAAACACTTTACTAACTTAGTTCAACTTCCAATTAAGTTTTCTCTTTAAAATGTTCCTGAATGGGCAAAGGAGAACATTTATATCCACCTTTAAAATTAAATTAAAAACAAACACCAGAGCTGAAAATGCAAGTATCACCTTGGAATGGGAAACATACAGCCTTGCTCCCTCTTACTGTTCACAATGTCATGCAAATTTATTTGCTCTGAAATACTTAATGTTTTATAATGCAGCATTTGAATCAATTCATAACAATTCAGTGTTTCTTTGCAAGAACATCCCCGAGTTTGCAAAACCTAAATACACAAACTAGTCAGAACATAATTCATGAAGACCACCTACAACCGTACCTCAATATTTTGCAGCTGTGCTGCAATACGTTCCTTTTCTTTAATGGATCTGTGCTGGGTTTCAGTCAGCTGCTGAGACAGTGCCACATTCTCTAGTTTGAGATGTTCCAACATACCTGCTTGGGTCATTTGCCCAGCCTAAAGGCAGGAAAAAAAAAAATCACTAATTAATACCAACAGTCAAAATGTGGCCAACAAATTTAAGAGTTTTGTGTTGGGGGGGGCGGGAAATCACATCGGATCTATCTGTGCCTTATCTCAACTGTGACTTTCATGGCACTACCGATCTTCATCCACAAAAGGCAAGTGCTTTGGTTAAATTTACGCCTCAGCCTTAATGTGAACTAACACCTCATGATGAAAAACAAAACACCATCCCTGTCTGCTCTCCACCTGAAGATTAGACAAGTGACACTCGGTCCCTTGTCCAAGCCCATAAACAATACCCTCTGGATAAAACTAACATAAAAAAGGAACATACTCTCAGTCCTCCCATATGCAAGTAAAGCATAATACCTGTATATTGGCCATCTCACTCTGCAGCCTGACACGGGCCTCCTGTGCTAGCACAAGCTGCTGCTGGTACCACTGCCGCACATTTTGGAGCGATGTGATTTCTGTCTCAGATGCCTTTAGCTTATTAGTCAGTGTGGTCCGTTCCAGCTGCACCTTCTGAAGCTGGTTCTGTAAGGAAGCCAACTGCTGCCGCAGATCATGAACTAGAAAAAGAAAAATAAAGAACTCGGACTAGCGCACTCCATTGTTCTATTTTTATGCACACATTTTCAAGGATTATTGCTATATTCATAGCTTTTTGGGTTTTTTTCTGCTTCCTTTCTTTTTGAACAAAAACATGTACGTCCAATTACATGAAGATTGGCTTTTCCTGCAAAAGCCAGGGGAAGCACTAGAATCCAAAGTACCAGGTCATAAGCAGGACAAAATTAAAATAAATTAATCACTTCTGAAAGCATTCAAAGTTCCTTAAGTGGCAGAAAATATGAACTAATTAAAAATCAGGAAGCGGGTAACCTGACATGTAGAGTCATCATTACAACCCAGTATTTGTACAATTTTCTAAAAACCATGAGTCCACTCTCAAACAGTTACTAGACTAAATATTTATGCCTCCCTCTCCAGGCTGGCAGTGGAGATTGCAAATTGTGGCACTTTTGTGACAAAAAATAAAAACCAATGATCTTAGAAGTCAAACCATTTTATGACATCCATGAAACATAAATTAAAATTCCTTCTTGGTCCAGGACTTCAGAATTATGTTGAAATAAAATGATTTATGGAATAACACATTTTAAAGATTGACATTTACATCATCCCACCTGTGCTGTCTCTGGTGAGAACATTTTTTTGCATATCTTCAACCTTCAGCAGGAGTCTTTGGTACTGCTCCTCTGCTAACTGCAAATCATTATTTGAAGAAGCCAAGCTAGCATTCTTTGCTTCCAAAGTATTTTGCAGGTCAGCCATTGCTCGTTCCAGATCCCAGCAAGACTGCTTTAATGTGGCCACTTCTGAGCTCAGAGATTCTTGCTTCTGCTGGCTGTTTTGGCTGTGCTCCATCTGCGCCTGAAGCTTCATGTTCAAAGCTGCAAGTTGGGCTTGTAGCTCAGTCTTCTCTTTGAGAGCCTGAATGTGTCCCAAAAATCAAAATACACAAGTTTTAAGAGAAAATATATTAATGACTGACTAAAGAAGATGCCCAGCAAAATGGCTTTGCTAAGGCAAAGCCTTTTTTACACTTGCTTGTAAAAAATTCTTTTTTAAAGTGACATCTCACCTAGCAGGTATTTCAAATAGTCAAAGAAAATATAGAGGAAAGTACAGACACGTGTAGCATTCTATGTCAGTAACCATGTTGGGATATTTAATAAGACACATGTTTCCACACTTCAGGAAGAACACTTTCTATTGTGTTACACCATCCATCAATACAAAGAGAAAACACAGCTATGTAGACATCACTAGCATTACTCTGGATATATCATCTCTCTTAATTTGACTTCCCTTTTTTTAAAAAAGCACATTTTTTTAAAACCCTTTCAAGACTTCACTAACTTTATATTTATCCTCTTAAGCATCCTTGTAAAGTACCTTGTAAATTTTTGTATGTTAGTTTCCTAACGTATAACCTTATTCAACAATGTTTTTACAAAACACAATTCCCACAAATAATGAGTAGGAGGCTCTTGAAAATTAACATATTAATATGATTTGCTAAATACAGGAATTCAAATTTATTTTCTACCTGATTAGCTTCTAGTGAGAGTGCTTCTAGTTGCCCTTCAAGTCTCATCTTCTCCTTCAGAACCTGCAACATTTCGTCATGAGTTCCTGCGATAGAGCTTTCCATAGAAACACTGGAGACAGAGACATCACACACACAGTTAAAGGGTTAGAATACAACACTCATCTAGTTGAAGAAAAGTGAAGCTGAAATTAAGAGGTACTCAAGACTCCACATGTGACCTAGAATTTAGGACATTTTTTCTGGCTTTACGATGCATCCAGAACACAGTGAAATAACCTTTGTTACATCAAAGGGATAAAGAAATTATATTCACGTGAATGTTTTATATGTCAGTTTCCTATATTTGCAGCAACTAGAGTCTAGGGTGGCACCCGTATATTTGTTATTTTACTGAAGCGCCATGGCTGACAATTATATTCTGTAGCCACGATATCCCTTTATAAGCAGACAAACAGACATAAGGGGAGCACAGAACCTCCACAACTGTTGTCCGCAATTGTCTGCTTTAATGTGCCTGAGAAATACCAACAGCTGCTGCAAAAGAAGGAAAACCAGGTATTTGGTATAAGGGATTCCTTATGCTCCTTCCCTGATGCACAGCCAAGGAGTCTAGAGAAAAAGGGTAAGATCTCCTCTCTCTCATTACTGTAAGAATTAAGTCTAAGCTGGAATAATTGTTGACAACTGATTTACCTTAACATCTCGGGGCACTACACTTTATTCCAATGAAGATAAAACAAAAAAGGTAATTTCAAAATTAGCCTGTATAAAACATGCATCTGCTGACAACTGATAAAAACCACAACTGCATTGTTAGGGGCTTCAGCAGTCATCCACTCGCTGAATCACAGTTTAATACCCACCATATACACATATGGTTGTGAGACTAAGTAAATCTCATTCTAAAGGGCTGAAGAGGGTAAGTGTATCTAGGACAAGACTCTTGGTGTTTCATAACTATTTGAGGTCTGAAAGGTATGTGCCATAGATCAGGAAAAGGACGATAATAAACACCACTGAGTCAGTTACAGCTATGCTTTCAGACTTTAAAGACCAATGCCATATCAGTGATTCAGTGAACAAGTGCCTGCTTCCCAAGTAAATACAAGAGAAGCAACTGCTAGCAGAAGGTTTAAAACACAGTCAGTGGCAAAAATATCCTTCTTTAAAGAGGCACTTAGTAAATAGGTACTCAAGTGAAGCGACCTTGCAGTTTCTTTTAGAATCAGTAAGTTAACAACAGATTTGATCACAATGAATGTAAGTTAAAACTGAATTAGTAGGAGTAATAGGCTGCCTATTCCAAGAAAGTATAATGCCTAATAATGGCCTCACGTACAATGATCTTTCTTACCTGCTAGAAATACTGTCTCTCCTGCTCCGTACTTCCCCATTAACTTCTTGCTCTTGGGCCTGATGCTCCACTGCCGCAGCCTGTAGCACCTCACTGATGGAAGGGAACTGTCCCATTGCATCAGGATGTATCTTCTGACCGTTTATTGTATATGGAATACCCTGTTTGCCTTCTGCACTCTGTAAACTGTTATACAGCCCTTTTCCTGACACGCTGCTGTAGGTAGAGCTGTCGCTCTCATTTCCGTCCAGCCTCATTCCCACTTCACTCCCATCAATCTCTGAAACGCTATCTCCTGCCAGGGAGGAATTCTCTACTCGATCATCCATGTCAGAGAGCAGACTAATCTCAGAAACAACCGACGTTGGACCACTTCTGCTTTGCTTCAGAGTCCCACCAGATAGATCAGTAGCCACAAAATTCCCAGGAGCATTTCTAGAGCCTGAATCTTCAGTTCTGTAGTCAGCCAAGGACCGAATCTTACTGGGCTTAGATTTTGAGCTTCTTCTCTCTTTTGAGGATGCTGGAAGTCCCAAGCTACCCAGTTTTGGCCCCCTGGGCACACTGGTCCGCAAAAAGGAGTATTCTTTTGTCATTGCTACAGTGCTAGCTCTTGGCAAGATTTCTGGATTTAACATCAGCTCAGGATCTAGGGTGCTGGAGGGCCGGTTTTTGGATGTAGACTGATTAGACTAAAAGAAGCAGAGAGTCAACAATAAATTCCAGAATGTTACATTTGAACTAGCATCAAAGATTTATTTTGCTGTAGAACTTTATAGGTAAAGTTCTAGACTTTTACATTAATATTTAAATATATGCATAATTTCATGAACAAGGTAAATTGTAACAGAGAACCAAATTTTGCATGTCCAGAAGGAAAAAAAAGCTTTTTCACATTTGAGAAAACTACTGAACATTCAAAGTAGAGAAAACAGTAATTTAGAGCACAGAAAGGATAAAGTTTTCAAATTTATCAACAATACACTGGATGTAGAAGATCTGATGTGTGGTACTCACCCTTTCTTGATGTCTCTTCACTCTGTATTGCTTGAGCTGTTCTTCTAGCCGTCTTCGTGCTTGAAGTCTGATTTGTTCTTCTTTCTCCAACGGGAGTGAAGACTCTACTGAGCCTGTAAGTGAAAGGTGTCTTTGCAGTCAAAGAGGAAACTCCAACACAGGCAAATCTGATGCAAAAGGAAAAAGCCCCTTCTACCATCAGCAACATGCTTCATGCTTAAGCAAGGAATGCAAGGAAAGCCCATTGGCATGCACCTCAGAATACCCTGTTCTAATGTATCCTTGTGTAAGCATTGATAAAGCCTGCGTATTTCCATTGTTCAGTTTGCGAATGCTGTAGTTCCGCCACGTACATACAAGAGATTATACAGCAAGAACAAAGCTTCACAAAGAAGTCACCTGTTACTCCCAATAATCAAGAAGATTAGAATAGCTTCAGCCCCAGAAAGCATAAATTCCCCTCCAGCGTAAGAACAATTTTTAAACGGTAAGGCATGTGCTTTAGCTGCAGCAGGGGGTGGTTTACTGAAAGAAAATTAATTGTAGATCAAAGTAAAAGCTTACTGCAAAAATGAAGTTTAGTCCAAGCTTAAATGATGTTATAGGATTCTAGAGCCAGGCTCAGAGTAAAAAGCTTTATGCAGCAAGAGAAAGCAGGGGCACCACCGTAAACAGATGCTTACACAATTCAGTTTCTTGCATGGGAAGACTTAGTTTGAGAGACTGCAAAGCTTCTTTTCTAAGAACTATGCCCTCAGCGCTAGTTCCCTGAGACTTCCTTAGGCTGTCATGGAAACCAGTCACACCTGGGGACGACTCTTGACCCTGCGCACTGCTGGTGGGGTCAAAAGATACAGGAGAGTCGGGGAAGAGTGACTCTGGCCCATTCTGGCAGGCGTCCACCTTGCTGTTTATCTCCAGACTTCCCTCTTCATTTGGCACTTCATTGATGTCAATACTGGTTGCTGGAAAAGAAAGTTTCAGTGAGCTACGCTGCAAGCCACCCCATTTATCTTTACACCTCCACCCAAATACAATGCTACCACTATTGCCTTTAGACTGTAAGAATACAGAAATTGCTAATGACAGCAACCGGCAGAAAGAATTTTATAAAGAACTTTTGATTCTTCATTTAAAAAGACCAGAGTAAGTATCTTTAATTTGCTTTACTACAGTGCCTTCAAGCAGGACCTCAAAAGCGATTATAAGATATCTCCAAAACTTCACATGGGTTTTTAAGCCTTGTTAGGTTTAGAAGCATGAAACACCGAATGTAAGCAACGTGATCTGTGTCACACTGAGTGGTAACCTACTACAAATAAGACTCAGCAACTGCAGGCCTGTGCTGAATGATTCAGCTATTTGGTATGCTGTTGGGCACTGGGGAGAAAGCATCCACCATCCCACTTCCAGCCTGGGCCACGCAGAGTTTCTCAATTTTAAACTGAGTTTAAATTTTTTTCAAATAGGATGTCTTCATCAAAAGTACAGTAGCAAAGCTCACATGTATCAATATAATAAATCTACCAATTAAAAGGCAATTCAAGAACCAATTTCATCCCCACTTACTAATATTTGATTTTTCTTTTCCATCAGGAAAATGCATCTTCAAAACCAGTTCAACGCTTCACAGGTTTATATTTTGGATTTCTCACACATTTCTACTTCACTCGGTTGGGGACTACCTTTATGAAACTGCCATTGCAACAAAACTCTGTATCAAATTTTAAATGCATTATTACAGCCCTCAAATGAGCAAGGTACTGAAATAGCCACTGTCTTTCTGTTCATTCCCACACCATGTATCAACAGAGTAACTGGAACTCATTGGAATAATTTGGAAGATTTCATAAATATTGTCAAACATCTTTATGAAAAAAATAAACATTTATAATCACAAATTATTTGCAAGTGGAAAAATCAGGTTTCCTCTTTCTATTTTTTCCTCCTTTCAGAGTTACAAACTTGAATAAACATTTGTGGTTTTTTTTTAAGTCTGCTCAAAGATGATGCGGAGGGAAAGAAAAAAAAACCAACACAAAACCAAAACCAAACCAGAACCGAGAAACAGATCCTCCCAAAATTAAGTGTTTCTAAGATTCATATGCAAAAATATTCTGCAGCCAGGAAGCTGATTACAACAATTCAATAAAACTTTAACTATTGATTTAGACCAATCCATTAACATATTGCTACTAAATTCCACCCGCCCATATAATGACTCACTACGAACTTCTGAAATCAAAACAATTCAAGAATAAAGCTATTATCGATTATGTATGTGGTGAACATTAAAGCACATCCTGAAATGAAGTAAGCCACATGTGAAAAAGTTACAGGTAGGAAGATAGGGCTTTTAATTGCTTTCCCTTTTGTTATTGAAGAAAGCAAAAGGTTTCCTCTTAAATGCAGTCAAATTTCACTTCAGAGTAATTTATAGAAGAAAAGATAAATTTCCACCCCTAACCATTTGTTCCCACCTCTGTGGCACATCTTCCCTTAAGCGAGCACAGATGTTTGTACAGTGAACCAGCTCAGAGAAAACTGAATGAGGAAACTGAATCTGGGTGAAAATAAAAAGCTTTCAGCTTTTAGGTTGCCAAAACCCAACAGCTCTCTAAGATTTGAATGAAAACACTTTCCAGTATCTTATTTGTCACGCAGAGAAGATTTTCAGATTTCAGAGAAGTTTTCTGATTTAGTTCACCATGTGGTCACAAAAACACTTGCAGGCACGATGGACGGGATGGGTGCAACGAGGATGCAAAGGAGGACAGAGGACAGGAATGTTTTTTTAATGACTAACCGACCTAAGTCAGAGTTTAAAGCATTTTAAAATGAAAAGATTGTCAAAACTACATTTAAAAGAGAAGTTAGTGCTAAGAATAGCCACAAGAAAATAAGAAGATACCTCACACATTCGGAAACATTATTTCTGCCCATCTTTCAGAAACTGCATCTAGTACTGAATCAAGTTTATACTTTATTTACATTTTTATCTTCACAACTGTGAGTGGTATACATACACAAAAGCGATGCTGGAGTACAATTCTGGAGGAATGGTTTCCTGGCAACTTCCTGAAGCCATGAGACACTCAGAATCTAAACGCTGCCTTGAACTAAAGTAATTTAATTGCAGTGGTGTCAATGCAACTGCAGTCTTTTTAGAACAGGGGAGGGAGAGATGCAATTAGATTGAAAACAGTAGAAAGACATATCACCTATTTGTAAGCCATAATTCAATTGTTTGGACAATGTCCAGCACAGCAGAGGACAGAAACGTGTGATCTCCAACTTCATAAAAGGTCAATGAGTCATCATATAACTACACTCTGCCAGTCTGCTAATGGGCAGCGTCAGAAATGCAAATAAAATCTCAGGACTCCACTTTCTTGCCCGTGACAAGATGACAAATCTGCGGTATGAGAGGAGGGCGGAAGGCTAACGACTTCATCACATGATCACCTCCTTTTACGTAAGGAACCTGTATACTTTTGTGTATCTACGCAGCCGCAACATATACACCCACTCCACCCATCTACCACCATATCCTTATGTACCAACATATCCTTAGATACCTGTAGCGGAAACATGGAGATTTCAACTCAATACAAGGAAAAGATTTTCACAAAGAAAGCAGTTAAATACTGGAATGGGTAGAGAGGCTGTTGAACCTCCCTCTCTGGAGATTTTCAGAATTCAAGAGGAGAAGGCCCTGAGCAACCTGATCTAACTTCAAAGCTAGGTCTGCTCTGTGCCTGAGGTTGGACTAGACGACCATGGAGGTCCCTTCCAACCGAAGTTTGATTCTCTAATCTACTCAGATCAGCGCTCTCTTAAGTTTCTTATAAACAGCTGCACAATTATTTTATTATAGAGCTTGTCTACATATAAAAGTATTTTGAGATAATTTGGGGAGTACATGCCAACATCTCTCTTCCATAAATGGAAGTTTAGAGAGACTTTCTGAGTACATTTTGATTTTTGCCTAATTGATTCATCAGGAAATCTGCTTTTGCCAGAATAAAGTACTCCAGTCATGAGCTTACTCCACAGCAATCATTTCAGACCTATTAGTTCTAGGGAATTTCAGGTGTATACTCATGGAAACATAACAAAAATACAGAGTAACAGAGTAACACCCTGAGCAGCACATACTCATCTGATGGCAGATAGTACTTAAGAGTTTGGTTTTGTTTTGAAAGAGTAAGTTTTAAAACAAAAGACAGTTTTCCCACACACAGAGCCGTAGCCTTCACCAAACTTGCTTAAAACTGCTGTACAAAAAATTCCTGACCTCAAGAAAAAAAGCACTTCAGCATCACCTGAACATCAAAGTAAGCATTGTATAGAAGCCTGGGTAAGGCAAGGAAATGATCTGGTGCGTATGAAGTAACTTACTGTTAATTTCATCTGTTGTAACTGGCAAATCTGACTTGGCTTTACAATCCAGAAGTTCTTCAGAGCTGCTAGGGGCCCCATTACTGTTTCTGTTCTCCAAGTGAACATCCTGCTGGACAGATGAGGAGTCCATGGTAAAAGTGATCCAGATCCCTGGAAAGTTTTTCTTCTGAATAATTTGCTGTCAAGTGAACTACCAAGTCCTGTTTCTCTCCATCAGCAACAGCAGCATCAATATGTTACCTAGGAGCACAGTTCTGAGCTTTCCAGCTGTTGGTGTGCAGGAGGCAGCCGGTAATTCCAGGAGATCATGAAAACAGCTCGCCGCCAAAGTTGTAATCACCAAGAAGCTGCATCCTCTAGAAACAAAGTGTAGTAAATTTTCAAACGTTTCTTATAGCTTTGAAAATGAGTTAAAAAGCAAGTAGTGCTCACAGAATCCACCAGCCCAACTTCAACACACAGAACCAGGACATGGGATAATCGGAGAGGCAATGAAACACAATCATGTATCCAGCTATTGTGAATAATAAGTGATCTATTTAAGAGCTCTTTTATTATCACTTTTTAGTGGCATTGATACACCAGCATAATGATGGAACAAGATAATATTCAGCAAGAAAACTGATTTAAGATCACAGTCCCTTTTAATGGAAATGCCTCTTTGGCCTCTGCTTTAATAAGCGAGCCAGTATTCAGAGGAGCATTTTGCTCTGTAAATTACAGTCTGGACTTTCATACCATACATTTTGTTTCAAGGACCTACTCCCATTTAAGTTTCAATAACTTTAGTTAGAATGCAGTATGGAATTCAGATTTTTTTTTTAAATTAAATTACATCATTACTGTTTATTTCTCTGCAGAGCAACAAGTAAGTATCACTGTACAGAGCCTGAACTACTGATGACAGCATGCGTTGGCAGTCAGAACATGGCCTGGGCTGCAGTTCAACGCTGCCTTCTCCTATGGCGAGTCAGGAGGAGGATTTCCAAACACAGTTTATGGAATTTGCAAATGATTCTCTAGGCATCCAGATCCTACCTTTGGGTATAGACCCAGCCAACTAACACAATCTGACAGAAGCTGTTGAACGCAGTCACTTCAAGTATCTAAATTTTGGTCAAATAGCCACTGATAGCTGAATTCAGCTTACAAAATGTTACAGTTCCTATTCACTAAAGAAAAAAACCCCAGTTAACAAAAAAGGGGGGAGCTGTGGGGAGAATATCAAGCCAGGAGTATTTTAATCACATTTTTACATGAACACAAACATCTTGAGCAACATTCCATCCATATCTCGAGAGTACTTGTGTAACTGCTGCTGTATCAAACTGCCCTGGTCACCCAGCAACACCACCACTCCTCACCAAAAGCTTACTGAAGCTGCTAACGGCCCAGGACACACAGGACTCACAATTACGTACGTGACCCTTATGTAGGGGAGGTGGGAAGGAGCCAGAAACCTGAAACACATTTCTAAAAGAGAAACCTCCACCAAACAGAAAGATTAATAGCTTCGCTGTGATTTGTTACTGATTTTAAAAGCTTTTCTGTATAACAAAGCTTGCAATAAAACTTCTGGAAGAGCGGCAGCTGTGCAGCAAATAGATACTACGCTACAGGCCACAAAGAGGAATTACAGACAAAAGGCAAGAGCAATTTAGACTGCTTACACCGTGGCAAAATCCAGCCAACATCGGATGGTTTGCTATCCTTGTCATAAAACACCTTTTAATTATCAGGGTCACGACGAATGGTTTTCTCCTGTACAACCCATTCTCAAACATTAGAGTATTTTGGTTTCAAAGTCCTTCTGTATCTCTGTGTTGAGCACAGGGAGACACACGCACACCCCCACAGACGCACAGACGCCACGGCAACCCAGCAGCACCCTCGCAGGGAAAGGAGCTGTACAGAAACAACCGGTTTTGTTTAAAACACCAACAACCAGGAGGGCAGCGGAGCCCGGTCCCAGGCCGGGGGCACCGCCGGGGAGACAGGCTCGAGGGGTCCCGGGCAC
>VYZM01010234.1:1069754-1108090 GCA_013398915.1 Dromas ardeola
GGGAGGCAAGGTAACCCCCCCCGGCACCGGGCAGCCCCTGCCCGCCCCCGCCGGCACCGGGCAGGGCGACAGCGGGCTCCCGGGGCGGACAGCGGCAAACCCGACAGGGAGGGGGTGCCCCGGGGCTCGGCGTGCGTCGGGCAGGGAGATCCGCCGGGGCGAGGGCAGGTACCGGGAGTCCCGGGGGGAGGGATGCGGCGGGGCTGCCGGGACGAAGGATGCGGTGCGGGTCCCGGGAGGAGGGATGCAGCGGGGCTCCCGGGACGAAGGATGCGGTGCGGGTCCCGGCAGGAGGAATGCAGCGGGGCTGCCGCGACGGGGGGGCTGCGGTGCACCGGTGCCCGGGACCGCCGGCTCCCCTTCGGCCCACTCGGCGGCGGGGATCGGGTGCGCCGCTTTCGGGCTGGCTGGGGACTCGCCTCGGAGTCTGGAAGGCACCGGGAGACACGGTGCTGCGGGAGGCTGTCACTGGACCACCCTCTCCGCTTCCATACAGCCGGACCCGAAATCCGGTGCAAGCCCCGCGGAAACGGATAGAACAGCGTTTCCAGCAGAAATCAGAGCACTCGCCCAAAGACATCCCCAAGGAGGGGCAGCCTGGCGTAAGGAGCCCAAACAAACCACCCTGTGCTCTGTTACTGTCCCCATGGTCTCCGGTCTTGGGCACCTCCTCTGTAGTCCGGGGAGCAGGTACACAGTGCAAATGACAGCTCCAGCTCTCAGGGCAGGGATCTTGGCACGGGCTGGGCGCCGCGGGGTGGGCGCTGGGGGAACCAGGGCAGTGATGGAAAGGCAGAGGAGGAAGCTCAGAGTACCCCACAACTAGGAGAAGCTGCAGACCAGATTGTGCTTTGGGAAGAGCAGGCAGTCCTGGTCCCACTGATAGAGTGGGACTTTTCCTGTGGACCCTGATAGGAGCAAGATTTGACACTTCTGGTAGAGATTCCCAGATCTATAAAACATGAGCCGCTACGTTATAAGAAAGTAATATTCCATACACTTATGTCTTCTGTTACATACATATATCTAAAGAAAAAAGGGTGTGTGCGTGCTCTGTCTGGTGGAAAACAGCATTGTAATGCACATATGAACACAGCAATGACGTTGTGGTTGAAACGAAGATGTTTTATCTCACTCTGTTATCCTAGTAAAGATAGCTACAGCGAGAACTTCTTAATTAAGCCATGTTTTTGGCACTGAAGTATTAAGTATTAACTTTACAAAGGTGCGCACTTAAATCTATTGAATTTTACGGTTGTGGGGTTTTGTCTTTTGCTTCTCTGTAAACTCAGAATTGCATCGCATAACCTGCAAGCTTACCCTTTCCTGTTGGATTTGTTACTAGAGACGAACAACTCTGCCATCCAGCCGCATACTTCTCTTATTAAACTACATAACTTGCTTGCTGCCCTAAGTTAGTACATCCTTCCTGTGCTTGTTTTGTTCTAACTTTGCCTGTACAGTCATGAAGGACCAAGCGTTAGCTGTGTGGTGTGCCTTTGGGTGTGAGTGGCAATGGTGGGACGCTGAATGCATCAGCAAGCTGTATCATTTTTGCTTGATTTTTTTTCCTTTTTTTCTATGTTTCCTAGACAACTTCTGTTGTTCTCTAACTCTGAAATCAGGACTATTTGATTTCCCATCAGGCAGTATCTGAACTAGTTAAGTATTGACCAACAGCGCTATAGAAAAGACACTGCCTCCTTAACGAAGAAGCAGCAGCCTCCTGCATGCTTTCCCAGACTTGACTTCTTGCCGTGCCAATTGTTCCTTTGATCACGTTGTCTATAGTCTCTTAACATACCGGACAGTTTCTTTTGCAGGGCAAAACTTAGGCATTTTCTATTGCTTATCTTCCTAAATGTGACAGTGAAATCTGTGTGTGCAGACACGTGTGTCCATCTCTAGCTCCCTGTTTTTGTTATTTTTTTGAGTAAATTGCACTTGCTCTTCACTCATCAAGGACTGCACTATGCTGCGTAGGCTTCATTATTTTTATCTTTTTTGGCTACATTCTGATAGTGTTGCTATGCTAGTAAAAAAAATACACATCCCACTCTAAGTTGACGGTTCAAATGTAGTTCAATTTAGCAGTTGAAGAAAAGGTATTCAAAGATTTATGAGAAATGAATTGTCTTCTGGCTTAGAGTTAACAGTATAAAAACATAACATAAACTCCCTTGGCAAGGGCAAAGCCTGCACGAGGTATAGGAAACTGAATTGCTCTTTTCATCCAGGAAGGTGGTCTCTGCCACTCAGGGCGGAGGAACTTTGGGATGCTGTGAGGTAGCGTGGATGTTTGAAACATGCTTTGTGGCAAAGCAGAGCTCTCTCTGGAATCCTTCACTGAGTACTACACCAATATAAAAATAGGAGTTAGATCAAATGAAACAAAATTTGAAGATAAGGTATATGATGTTTCCTCCTGCATGTCTGTATCAGATGGAACAAGATGTGCAGATAAGTGGCTTGTTTATCCTGAAGGAAGAATGTAAGCCTGATGAAAGAATAACATAGTCAAAATTATGTCTCTGTATGTCCATAAAATATTATCTGTTTAATCTAATCCCTATGGAGGAGGTCTCTATGCCAGCGCCATCCTTCATCTGGTATTCTTCTGTTCACTTGCTGGCTTAAAGAAAAAAATTCAAGCCTTTCTTGTTCCTTTTAAGAGAAGAAATCTTAGCAATCCTAGACCCTCTAGTGAAAGTCTTAGTCCTGCTCGTAGTGAGGACTATGGCAAAATTCCCGCTGGTTTCAGAGGGAGCAGGATCCTTCCCAAGATCAGTGAAGGATTAAAAAAAAAATAAAAAATCAACTACTAAAATATGCACCTCAATTAGCAAAGAATGTGGCCTGATTATTAAAGTGTATGAAATTTCAGCTATTAAATTCTACGGTCCTGATCAACAAAGCATGCTGCACAATTGGCAATGTATCCAGAATCTCAACTACTGTACTAGTCTCCTGCCAGATCAACCAAGCATGCAACTGAATCAGTAAATTATGCAACTGGAGCAGCAAAATATGCACTTCTGACTGGGGCGGGGGGGAAGGATATGGAAATTCTCTAATGTTTTAAATTGACACACAATAGGTCTGGTACTGGTCAACCTCCGCCTTAAGAAAAGCGGAGGCAAAATATATAACTTTTATCAGGTCTCTCCAGACAAATGCTGGACTGGAAAAGTACATCCCTCAAAGAGCCCAGTGTCTGCTAGCAGCAGCCCTGCTCTTTACCAGGTGTACTGCACCTCTGGTTCCAATCCCAGCTGCTGCCAGGTGTGGGCGTTATTTTAGTAACACTTTAATGGGATTTTTAGGTCCAGGTAGCTTTTGCTTTATAGGTGACTGTAAAGCACTGTATATGTCTCAAGAAACTAAGCCAATTGAGACAAATAAGGCACCTTCAAAGAATCTGAAAGTTTTGTTGGCAATGAGCTTAATATCTATTAATCCCTCCACTGTTTGTGCTTTAGGAGTAGAAAAATGATAGGTCTTTTCTATTTTCTTTATATCTTGATTAATTGCCATAGCTGCTTCCTATTATGTTTACAATGTACCTTGGCAGATATTTACTGTGTGGAGAGTTTGGATGCTTGGCCAGTTTGGGGAGCAGCTATATTGATGCATCCTGAAGCAGTAGAGCTCTTTCTCCCTAACTTGTGCATATGTGCTTTAAAAATCCAGCCGCAGTAGCTGGTTCTGATTTTCAGGGTTGTTTTTGCTTCAAATTATTATTTGTATTTTATACAGAAGACCTGCAGGTTGTCCTATTTTAATAAAGATGCAGTTTCAGGATTTCTATAAACTACTATTTATTTTTTTTCTATGTCTGGAAGTAAGCTGTGTAACACTGCCTGTGCTCAAGGAAGGCATGAGATTTGCTTTGTTTTATTGCACTGTTCACGTTAGTACCCAGAAATCTGAAACATTATTTGAGCCTAAGAAATATCTGGGCTTGTTTTTCTTTTCAATCCACTACATTTGGTACATAAAACTGGCTTGCACTGAACTTCTTATTTACCAAATTTCCGTCTCATTTCCAGGTCAGTTCAATGAATGATCCTATTTAGTTCGTTTTCCTGTTTAAAATATTTCCTACTGAGTCCAGAGCAGTGCCCTTAAAACATAATTGATTTGGGTCATTGAACCTTTATTTGTCATGCGTGTTAGTTTGCATCCCGCCACTGGTCTGACTGGTATTTCAATTAGAAAAATGCAGGCGGATTTCTCCTAGATGCTGAAGTTCACGTGGAGTCTCTGGCGAAGTAAGATCCTGGAGTACGTATCCCTGGAACTGGGCAATGATTTGTAACTTTTTTTTAATTCTCTGTCTGGCCAGAATGTTATAAATCTGGCGCTCTCTTGTTAGCTTCACGCTAAGCAGCAATAATGTCCACAGTGTTTTAGTCCTGATAATTCTAATTACTGAAGCACTGAAGAAGCTGAAAGCTGGGAAGATGGACGAGGCTGGCCTCAAGTCCTGCACAGCACATGGGACTCTCTCTTTGTAGAGCTGAACCATAATTCTCTCGTTTGCCAAGGCCAGCAATGGAAGCAGCAGCCAAGGTAAGAGAAGTGAGCCAGTGGCAGAAGATGTGGGTAATCTTTATGCAGAAGGAGCTGAAAGAGTGCAGTACCACTGGAGATGCCAACCATCCTTGGGATGAAAATGCTGAAGTCATTTTTCTTTCTTTACTATCGAAGTAGGTTGAAGCAAACAATCCTGTTGCACTGGTTTAAAAAGATCCAGCAAACAAACTTCCCTGCGGTAACCAACAAACAATTACTGTTCTCCCCATCTGCTTCTTTGCATGACAGACCAGGAATGGTGGTAAAATCTTCAAGTGTCTGTCTTCCTGCCTCCCCTTCTTCTTAAAAAAACCCAACTTGTGGCATGTTTGGTACCAGAGAGTGGCTACCCAGCAGTACTGTAGCTAGACTGGGTCTGGCATAGCAACTCTTCCCATGACACACTATTGTTATTACAAGGTCTCTCTATGTACTGATCTCTCAGGTCTATAAATAATAAATATTCAGCTTGGGGGTTAGATACTTCCTTGAGTATGGGAAGTACTAAACAGAAAAAGAATTCTCTTCTACTTGTACAAATCCATGGCAGAAGGAGGGTGGAGTAGGGACAGGGCAATATAGAGTCCTACGTTAATATGAGGAACAATTATACAGCAGTAGGGAAAAGCGTTACTGGCAGCCTTATTTCTCAAACTCACTGTAAGAACATTATAATTCATCCTACAAGCTCTCAGCTGCAAATGGCCTTATGGTTCATTTTGAATATCCTTACTCATGTCATTGCTGATGAAAAGGAGGTTCCAATTTTGAGAGGAGAAAAGGCTAATTTGCCTGTATTTCCTTTCTAGAATTCTTGGGGCCCTACTGGATCTCACAGAAGTCATCTGGGACTTCAGGAGTATTTAAATCAGGCCATAAGTACTGCTGGCTTGGATTAGTAATGATGTACATTGAGGACAACATCTGTATTCGGGTTTGGGTGGAGTCCTTTCATGGTAGAAGGGTTGGTAATACATTTACAGCACCTTTCATCAGAGGATTTTAGAGTTTCACAAATATCTAATTACAGAAAGTATTAAATTAGGTGAAATCCTTGGTCCTGGGGGAGTACAGGCAGCACCATTACGCTTCACTATAAAGTAGGGGTGGGTGGTGTTCAAAGGGACGAAACAAAAGCAAATTACGCAAGCCATAACCTGCTGCGCTATCTCATTTTCATCCAGGATTTTATTCTTCTCATGTCTTTATATTAGCAGCCAGGTTGCAACATCAAACCAGCCAAACAAAATGGGCTGGTACAAGCGTCCATTCAGAACTACCGTCGGCTCTGAAGAAGGGACTTGTGGAAGTTCACTCATCTCTTACTGACCCATTTCCATAGCGTTTGTGTTTCATTATTTTGTTAAGGAGTAGCAGGACTGTAGCAAGGGTCGGGTGCCAAGGATGACAATAAGGACAGCTTCCTGAACACAGGAGACCTGGGGTGAAATACCTCTGAACATCCAACCTGATCCAAATCCCAGAAAGTTGGTTTCTCAGCCTTTCCAAGGAGGGTGTGCCTCCCTGCACCATACTTAGTTTGGGATTAGCAACGGGAGATCTAATCCACTTGTTCTACCTAAATCCAGCCCTCTCCTGAGCTTTGAATGACTGTTTAAGTTTTTATTAAAGGGATTTTTTTTTCCTGGATTTGCCTTAAAATATGGAGCCTTCGCTGTTGGAGCTGAGGCTTGAAGCGCAGGCTGCCCATTCCCTTGTCTCCCTGCCTGTATTATAGATCTGCATGGGTGGGCAGTTCAGGTGAATCCGAGACCTCTCTATTTGAATACAAGGGCCCCAAGGACTTGCTCTTCAAGACTAACTTTAAATGCAAGCTTAGGAGGCTGAACACTTTGATTTGCCTCTAAAATCAACAGTAACTTATTCCAGGTTTCCTGGTTGAAACTTGAATGGGGAAGAAGAAAGGATGTCTGCAAAGCAGATTTATTTGGAAAAATAAACTGCTCACTGCTTGGGACCCTGTAACAACAAACCCAGTGCTTAGTTTTTCCTCTGGCTGCACTATCTGATGCTTTTTTCTGCTTTCTCCCACACCCTCCCTGCTGTGCCCTCATGGTCTCTCCTTATGTGTCAGCAGTAAAGTAAAGTTTACAAGCATCCTGCTCTCTGAAATCCTGGCAAAGGCGGAGTCTTGGAAATTTCCCTTTGCAGAGTGCACAAGAGGAGACTAATCCTGGAACAACGAGGTGGGGAGAAGCGCTGCTGTTTGTATACCATCCAAAACTAGGGATGCACGTTCAGACCGTAACAGACCTCTGATTGGCCAGCCTCAGCTGCAGCAACGGCTCGATTAGAAGCCAGGTTAAAAATATTGCATGAAAGGGAGAGGGTTTTTCTTTCTTTGCTTTTTAAGGATCACTATCCACGTCTTCTGCATAAGCCCTCTCACCTGCTAGTGACATTTAGTGAAAGAACAACCCGGTTCCCAAAGAGTTGCGGTAACAACTCTGCAGCATGCTAGTGGTGATATGGAATATTTGCAGGTTTTGGCTTTCACATGTGGAATGTTTCCTTCTCCATCTGTTTGTACAATAGACTTCCAACATGTGAAACATCTGATGTGTCTGGATGAAACAATAGGGTCATGCAGCTGGAAATCAAAGCGCAAACAACTCTCTTTTTTGCAAGGCCAGTTTACACATACATGTGTGTGTTTTGTTGGCCTTTAAAGATCCAAATTTGTTTCCTGGGAAGTGGCCAGCAAAATTTGCATGGGATTGCCTTTCAGTTCCCCTTTCTTCTGTTTCTGGTACTTTCAAAGCAAAACAAAGCGTTTTGGGCATCTAAGCTGCATATGGATTCCATTATTTAAATCTCCCCCACGTATTTGGGAGGTTATATATATGAAGTTAATTTAGGAACGCTAGTTTTACAGATTCCTATGAACAGGCATAACTTGCTCAATGGACTTTTATACTGAACCCTACAAGCAAACTTTTACTGCAATGCTATCGCTTTTGTTCTGTGATATATTTCATCTGGTTACCAAGCAGTTCAAACAATCTAACCGTGTTTTCTACTCTTTAATTTGAGCTGCTTTGGCCTGTTCAATTTATAGAAAATGAAAACCAGATTGATCTTCTGGAAGCTCCCTCGTCACCCCTGGCAGTTCCCACCAACCCTATCGTTTACTGTTAATCTTTTCTATGGTGCGTTGTGTACACTTTGTTAATGAGAACTTGCTCTAGTAGAAAAAAGACCTATGGTGACCTATTAAACCCTGAAGCAAATGGCCATGGCATCTTGAACTCTTCATTACACTGCCTTACTCTTATTTATGATGGTCCCATCATATTCATGATTATTTGCCTGAGGAGGCACACTAAATGATGCTTTTGTTTCTCTTTCTAAAGCTTTACATTTTTTGGTACGTTTCAATGAGGGTATTTTCTGCAAAAAAGCCCAACCAACCAAGGCTAGAACAGGGATGGCAGCTTTGCATAGATGTAGGATCTTAATTGATATGGCATCTTGCATCTGTCTTGGAGAATTTCTGTTTGTCTGTTGAGTGTCCAGTCACTAGAGTTAGCTTCCCCCTCTGCCAAGGTTTAGCCTGAAAAGTCCACAAGAAAAAGCTGGTTGTTGCTGTGAATTCTAGCACTCCTTGGTGGATGTTCTCTTAGATATTGTGTATGCTTCCTTAGCCATAGAAGCTAATGTTGGGATGAAAGGGGAAAACCAATGTTCAGACTGCTCTCATGGTGATGTGTCTCACTTGCATTTGTTGCATGAACATGGCATTACAAATTTATGAGATACTAATGACAGATTTCTGCTTAAAATAGTTCTACTTTACAAGTGTGATAGTTATAGTCCCCAAAGGAACACTGCCTAGTTGAGTGGGTCTTTCCAAGCACTGGATTTGCATATTTTAAATAGATTTTTTCAAACCATTTCATAGAAAAACAATCTGGCTTTTGTCCCTTTCAGACCAAGATGAGAGGAAGGAAATGAATATTACAATGAGAGATGAAGAAGATTTCAGAATAAGACCTAGCATTTAGTTTCTAGTAAAAGCACCTGGATGTAAGAGTATCAATGAAATTAAAGAAGAAAATTAGAAATGTCCTATATCTTGGCCTAGGTCTCTTCCAGGGCATTTCTACCTGCATTTCACGCTTCTACCAATATTTTATCTGCTTCAGGATCACGTCTACACCTTGGCATACAACAATTACTGAGTAATTGGTGAATGCCTGTGGTGGTAACTTCAACCTGGGGAACTGTCAGGTAGCAGAAGTACCCATAAACTGCCAGGCTGCTGCCAAGCCCAGAGAAAAAGCTATTCATCCTAAGAATTTCTAGCCCTAAAAAGTGTAAATCAAAGAAAGAACCGGATAAGGAGAGAGAACTCTGCTTAGCCAGACATACATAGCTGTAACTTGCAAGACATCTTGTAGGTTGTTGTGGCCCTCAAACCAGGACGTAAGTGAATCCGACTCAATCTTAATTAAAGAACAGAAAGGGGAGAATTAAAACCTCTGCCTGCTTATGATATGGGGAAAAAAAGCAAGAATGGTTTTGTTGTCTTCTTAATATCCTGAGACTTCACCTATGACGCTTGAGGTAGCTGAGCCTTCTGAACTCCTGCCTTTGTTGAGAGGGGAAGGTATTCTTTCAGAGGGCTGTTGAGACCATCTCTAGCTCCTGCTCTGAATTTCCCTCTGCAGGAAACAACTCTGGCTTTTGTCTGCAGAGGGAGACAAGCCAAATTAGCCAGCAAAGCCCCGCTCCCAGAGCTGGGTGATCTGCATTCATGGCCTTACATAGGAGTCTTGCATCAGGTACTCAAAATATCTACGGCTACTGCAGAAAATTCTGCCCATTGCTCATTACGGTAGCGTAGGTTGGCATCTCTGGCCTAATAAGGATAAACTGGTTTTGCTTCTCACCTGAACCTCCCCACAGCAGCAGAGCACTAGGCTGCCTTTCCTCGGGTGGCTCTGAAGGCAAGTGCAAAATATCAAGTTAGAATGTATGCACAGACTGCATATACTGCTGATCGTGCTATGGAAAGCTGCGCCGTTCCATGGGTGATTGTTCAGAAAACAGCCTCTGTTTGTGTCTCTGGGAACAAGCATTTTTTTGTAAGGAGAAAAAGGCAGTGCATCTCTGGAGTTAAATGAGGAGGTCTGTTGTTCTCCGCAGAAGCAGGAGTGTGCTGCTGTGCCTGGTGGGTGTCGGAGTGCCCGTGTTTGGGTTTTTGTGATTCTTTTTTCCCCACCTCCTGCTCTCAGAGAGGATGAGGGAGGAGGAGGGATGGTGACCTCATGGTGCAATTATGCTTGGGGCCAGGTATCAAAATACACTGCAGCTGTGAAGCTGGGACCTGGCTGTGGCTGGGGGGGGGCCTCCTGACTCTAATGAGATCCCTGACCTTCTCTTGCCACTTCTTCTGCAGCTGCTTTGATTCACAGAGATTTGTTGTGGCGATGGCCTGCCTAATGGTTTGGCAGGCTGCCATTGTTAATGCTGCATCTCCAGGCAGGCGCCAGGAGCTGGCCTTGGAAACCCAGCACAGGTGAGGGCATCCTGAGTCCTGCCAGCCTCCTTCCATCCAGACAGAGCCTTTGTCCAAGGGTATGCAAACATTACCATCTGTCCTGGTTTTTTTTTTTCCCCCAAAAAAAAGTAAGGAAAAGGTTATCTGTTCTCCATTAAAATAAAGCAGCGCCTTCCAAGCAAGCTTCTTGTGATGCTTGAGCTCAGGGCTCAGCTGCAGCAAAGTCACATATGGAAAGAATAAGAGAAAATAGCATGCCTACAGTCTGAGGCATATTTGGGCCTCCAAGTCCTGAAGTTTCGTTCAGGCTTTGCATTCTTTCCTCTAATTGCTGCACTGCAGTCCTGCTTCCCTCCTCTACTCTTCTAATATTGTTATTTTCCTCATCTCCTGCAGCAACAGGCTTTCATAGTCCCCTTTCTACCTGCATAGTATTTGTTCTCTTCAAAGGTCCTGCAAACCATTAAAAACAATAGAAAACTTGGTGATAGGTGTGAAAACAGGGCCCCGTGAAGCTGTCTGACATGTGCCAAGAAGGAGTATAAGACGAGTCGGGTTCTTTCCTGAAAATGGGATCTGCAGAGTGGAAATGTCACATCCATAATCACTTTCATGTGGTGGAACTGCCGCTACCCACCACTGAAATAACAGAGCAGCTGTTAAAAAATGCAGTTTTGGTTTTGCTTAAATCCAGCATGTCGCACCCACTTCAAGAAATATTAGATCCTTGTTTAAAAACACGAGTGCAACTGCTCTGATACCAGAAATGTATTAAAAGCAAACGAATGCTCGGCCCAGTTTCAAAGTCCCACAGCTGAGCCCTGTTCAGTGCTTGTTGATGTGAATTTGCTCAGGGAGCGAGGAGGGAATATGAAGTGTGTGCGCAGGTACATGGGTTTGTGTTGGGTCAGGGTTATACGAGGGAGACCCCTTAGCAAGCAGGATACCCTCATAATCGATGATAACTCCTTTGGAGATCAATCTGAAAAAAAAAAGTCACAGCTAAGGACTGGAAAAAGGAGACAGGGACAACTCCCTCCTAATAACTAAGCAATTTTTGTTATATTCCCGATCTACGTCTGCCAGCTCTGTTATTTCCAAGCATCCAGAGATACTTGAAGAGATGCCCTAATGCAGAGAGTCTCCCTTTGCTGTTGTCTCATGCTTTAAACAGCAAAGACAGTTTGGCAGAGCGGGAAATGGTGATTCCAAGGCACTTCCAGGAATTCTTGTACTGCCAGGTGGAAAAATAGGTTACATGTGCTGCTGCTGTATCTAGTTCACGCTAATGAAAGAAAATAAACCTTGCATGCAAAGAAGAGCTGAAAATGCAAAATTAAGTAGAGCGCTAATTTTATAAAGTCTCCGATTAACTTTGTCCTCCACTTGGAAAAAGTCCTACCAGCTTTGATCTCTAGATCAGTCAGCTAGGGAAGTAAATGTGGTCACTTCTTAAACTAACAGACTGGAGTTTTATATCTTACTCTTGGGATAGTCTTTCCTCAGATCCTGTATTTGATGAGCATCCAAAAAGCTCATACTTCCCTAACTTGGAAATACTGTGAAAGAAGAACTTGGGACTTTCACTGGGAACCACAAGATTTGTATTTCTGGTAGCTTTGCAGCTAGTTCCAGCCACGTCAGCAAGTAAATTCTTGTCTATATTTTGTTTTTCCCCCCCTTAAGCTGGGAGTGTGGAATGGCCACTTTCCCTTTGCCCTTCTCCGTTACTTTTTAAAACCCTAGGTTTAGAACTTTCTTTCTGCTCTGGCTGTAAGTTTGGGCCACTTCATATTTCATCCCTAGTGGTTGGCTCTGTTCAAATGTCCTAGTGATCTTTAACTTGGAATGAACCTCCTATGTTTGGAGGGGAGAAGGGGGAAGTAACCGGGATGCCATACCTCATCCTGCATGTTTTGAGCAATTGCAGAAACGGTGGAGCCAGAGTTTTAAAGAGGTCCCTGGGGCAGAATAAAACGTGAAGGAGCCGGTGAGGTAGTCTCAAAGCATTGCCAGCTCTTTGAAAGAAACACACGTGTGCGTGCATGTGTGCACATAAGATGTTTTTAATTTTGGAGGGGTGAGGGATCTTAAATAAAGCTTGCTGGATTTTCACCCCACTGATACTATGGTGAGCTCAGACAGCTAAATTTAGTCATCCAGACTGAACAATCTTGGATTCTAAGACTGCATCCATCTCTGTCCAGAAATTAATTGCATATCTCTCCGGTTGCTGTTGAATCAGCTCTAAGCTGACGAGATAAGGCTACTATAGAACTGCCATATACTGCCTGCAGTCCTGGTCTGGCACAAGGCAGCTGCAGTGGATTTTGTGTTTTAAATTAAGCAAAAAATCTACCCGAGGAGGGGATCTCTCATTCCTACTCTTAAAAATAAATAAATAAACAAATAATCAGTAAAGAATCATTTATATAGTGGTTTGTTTTTTTACAGGAAGGGACAAAACATAAAAGAATCTTTCAGTCAAAACACAGGATCATAACCAAGTATTTTGACTTCAGAGTGGTTTTTTTTTTTAAGGGCCTAAAGTCTGCATAAATAGCTCCTGTCCTCACCTTGCCTCGTTACTCTAATATTAAATCTTTCTGGTACAGTCTTCAAGCAAAGACCAAAAAGCCCTTTCACTTGGATAGGGAGATAATACGTGTCTGTTCCTGAAAAGGCTAATAAATGCAGCACCTCTTAAATATTCAGTCTGTTTGAAATGTAGTGGATTATTCCTTCTCTGTCATTTCTAAAAAGAAGTGGAAGTGACATTTTTAAGTCTGCCTGAAACTGGAAATACATGTGAGGAATGCACAGAAGCTGAGATGTGCATAAGGCATTAATGAGGGCAAAGTGGGTTATGATCTTTGCACATCATTTCCTTGCAAGCCTGCAACTGGGTATCTCTATTAAGTGAGTGGCTTGGCCCTCGAGGATATCTTGGAAATTTAGTGGCTCTGCTGTGCGTCTCCAGTTTCCTCTGCTGAGGCTTTCACTCTGACGCTGGGTACACCCAAAGAAAACTTGATATTTCTTGGGTGAGTATGTTATAAAAGAAAACAAACTACATTGGACAGGTCCCAAGCCAGAGAATCTGAGATTGTGCTCACAGAGGAATGACAAACATCAAGAGAGGATGTCCTCCTTCCTCTTCTTTGAAATAAACATACTTTTAAAATAAACAGTCTTTGGGATTGTACATGGGATGCAAGCAGGACGGTGTCCTCAGGGATGCTGCAAACAGCAGCTACTTGCAACTAGCAATAACACGGATGAAGAAAATTTGTCACTACTTCACCTTTTTGGGCTTCAGCAAAACCTGTGAGCACAAAAAGGCTAGGGAGGGTTTCCCTAGCCAGGACCTCACATCACTTTGTTTCCACTTCTCTTCAGCAGGGCTTATGTCTTTACAAGCTAAACCACATGGTCGTGTCACCTTCTCTTACCAGCTACATGTCACAGCATCCTGCCCACATTCCCTCTGGGCTCCCAGCATCACCTCATGCCAGGAGTATTTCTCTCTTGGAGGAAGGTCAGAGAAGCTTGGGAAACAGAGCCCTGTCTGCTTCTAGTGATCAGGCGGAGGCTGGTACCCTGAAGAGCTCTCGTGGGCCAGCTAGAGGCTGCCACAACTTGCCATTCATGGCTTTTTGCAAGACCCTCCTGCAGGTTTTGAGCATGGCTTCACTCCGGTGGAAGCAGCCAGGAGGGTCTCCTGGCTTTGATGTAGAGTGCCACAAGAACTTGTTCTCTCCTGGCAAAATGAAGAGCTTGCTTCTGTGCATGCCTCTGCTCTAGCTCTGGTCTGGTGGCTTCTTTGGCAGTAATTGTGACTAAAGAACGGGTGCTAATTAAGTTAGTCTCATAGCAGGATTCCCTTAGAACGTGTTGATTCCCTGACAGTGTTCCTACTGGACTAATGCAGAGCCTCCAGGGCTACAGTTGTAGGAGTTGTGTGAGTGGAGAGAGAGTTGAGGGTTATATTACTCAGATGATGGTAACTACTGTTTCCTGTGCGTGTACTTGGTTGGGCCTTATAATAAACTCCCGCCTGACCAAAACAATTATTTTCCTCTTTTACTGCACTAGAATTCTGCTTTTTGCCAGTGCCACCTGCTTCTCAAGAACAATTTGGTGTAGTGTACAATTTGAAGAAACCACGTACTTGCTTGTGCAAACCCTACGTATCAAGGGTTTGCTCTTTCTTGGAGAGATGGTGCTCCTCGGGAAGCAGACACTGGTGTCTGCGGTGAGATTTCTGAACAATGGCTTGCAGTCACTTGTGGCCGCATCTGTTCCAATCCAGCAGAGCTGGCTGCTTAAGAAAAACTCCCAGGCTCTCTGTGACTGCATTGCACATGGCTTTGTTGCAAACCTGCGCTTCAGAGGGCAGCAGAGCATTTGTCCCATCATCAGGGCACCGCTGCCAGCATCACCTATGAGGGACTAGCACGAGGTCCTGCCCTGTACTCCTTACTCCTGTGTTTCCTGGTGCAGAGGCCTTATAACTCCTTACATGTTTGTTTCTTCAGTAGCTCAAAGCTGATGCCAACATTAACTACTCGTTTCTAGAGAGTCCAAATGTCAGCATGGGAGGAAGTAAGTGCGTGCGTGCCAATGGGGCAGTTTTAGTAATGGGCATAGATTTAAGCTTCTGAGTGAGTTGTGTACTGTGAAAAAGGGAAATGCAACGTCTTGGCATGTTCTGAAATATCCAACCATTATATTTCTGCCCAGGAAGCGATAGCTGGGATTTGAGTTACTCCTTCTCTGCAGCCTACTGAATGCCGTTCCCCGGTTATCCTAATTCAGAGGGCAGGTAGAGTATGTCTGACCACAGCGGGCTGGGGGTTCAGCTCAACACAACCGTTTTAAACATTCGGGACTCCTTGCCAGAGCGGGAAGTACTGAGAAGCAGATGAACAGGACTGGTAACCTGGTTCTCCCTGCTTATAATTGACCTAATTGATGTGGGTATACATCAGGTGTTGTTTTTTGAAAAAAAAAAAAAACCAAACCCAAAACCAACAACCACCTATCATTCGCAAAGATTAAAAATGTGCCAGATTTTTTGCATGCCTCTGTCAAAAGCCCTTGAGTCTATAACTTGCTGCAGAAGGGAACATCTGTGTCTAATTCATGAAGTTCAGCCTTCATAATGGATGATTCAAATGAACTAAACAGCTCTGTCAGTCATTCAGTTGTGGATTATAAATTCATCAGAAATCCTTTTTCCCTCCCTTGGATCTGTCTTGCATTTCCTGTCCCTTGTGGTTTTTTTTTTCCTGGTCTCAGAGCAAGCCTTGAATCTTTTCAGTCTCCCAAGCCATAATAAATGAACAATTCCGCCACTGCCGTGACCTTTCGGCCATATTTCTGGAATGCACACATGGCACAAATCCCCCCCAGCCTGGGTTCAGGTATGCAGGGTACCTGTTGGGATGCAGCTAGATACTGCCACCAACGTGGCTCGCAGGGGACAGGAGGCGTTTGAGTTTGAATCTGACACTCCGTGGATGGGCACAGAGCCTGCAAGGTGTTTCTCTCCAAACGATGCCAGATTCAAATGAAAATGCGGGCAGGAAAGGGAGCCTATCCTGGGAGCGGGGGCGAGGGATTTATGGGGGGATGCACTTACCCATTCAGCACTTTGGTGTTTAATCCCACAAGATCCACTGAAGTGATGGCTGCTGCTTTCGGGTGTTAACAAAGTCTTCTGGTAGTAGAGGGGGGGGGCTGTGAACGCCTCCGGGCGCCTTCTCGGGGTCTGAAAAAAGGCAACTAGATCAGTTCACATATTCCTCAAAATAAAATCTCAACTCTCAATCATTGCTAATTTAAGGAGGTTTGGGCCAATCTGTAATCCTCCCACATCCAGGAGCACTGCGCTGCAATAGCAACAGATCTGGTGCACTTTCTGGCTCCAAAACTGGGTACATTTTTTAGTTGAAAAGTTAGGCATTATTTACTGGTTTTTGCTATGCAAATGTCTTATTGAAACATGAGCTCAAAAGAAGAGCATGGGACAAAGGCAAGTCTGCACTGATATTCTGGGGTGGAGGAAAGTCACAGAAAAGCCCCCTTCGCTTCTTCCAAGCATAGGACCAATCCTCTCCCTAAGGGAAGAGGAGCATATTCACTGGAAACCAGCGAGTTTTCAGTAAAATCCAAGTGACAACAAATGTATCTGTAATTCTGATGTGAATTAGCAAATGGATGTAAATGCTAGGATCTATAGCCTCTTAAAGCAAGATAAAGTTTTGCTGTTTTCACCTCGATTTTTACGATTAATTAGCTAATTCAGACTAAACCCCCACATTTTACCTCCTAGAGAAGAGATCAGTAAATTTCTATTAATTTATTTTGGTATTACATGCTGTGGGACTCCTAAGGCATCAGACAGAGAATAATATGTTTTTGACACATGAATGTGGTTTCTTTTCCACTTGAGACTTCAAGCCATAGTCCAGCCCCAGGTGCCTTAAATGAGAAGCCTGTAGTTTGTTCCACTATAATTAACATAAGCTTTAATTTAAATGACACTTTTAAAAGTCAAAGATTGGATTTCAAGTTGAATACAATTTCCACCCACGCTGCTGTTTTCGTCCCTTTCTATTGCCACCCTGCCATCCACCCTGAAATCACTCAGAATACAGAAAGCACCTGCTGGAAAACAAAGTTCATGCCTTGCAGAACAGGTCTGGCTTTTTGTTTTTATTTAGAGGTTTCTAACATTTGGCATTGGTTTGGTTTTGTTTTTTTTTTCCCTTTCCATTTCAATATGAGCCAAGGGGAGGGACGAGGAGAAAAAAAAAGTCTGGAGTATTTTCATCTTTGTGGCTTTATATGGACTTCATAAGCTTTGTTTGTTCTACTGCCAAGCTTCCTTTGTGTTTAAATAGATAACAGACCAAGATGACTAATCATTTCCAATAAAAAACCCCCACCAAACCCAAAGCATTCCCTTTCTTTTCCAATTAATGCTTGTAAACCCGTGCTCCTAGACAGGGCTTGTGACCCTAAGTACTTCTGACTTATTTTTTCTCCTTTTCGAAAAAAATTGCCCAAGGTGCAGAGAGGGCTCGGCGCTCTCCAAATTTATGAAAAAATCTTGGGAAAAGGCTCTGAGAGTGTCTTTGGGAGAAGGTAGTTGTGAATACAATGTGTGAAAACAGCCTCGTGTACCTTTAGAGAAGCAGCAGCACGGTAGCTAGTGCCACCATTCATGGACTTCCTTCCTCTTTGGATTCTGCAGGCTATTTATGGAGAGAGAAGAAATAGCAAATTTCACATGGGACTCTCGCTGTGTTATGTAAAATGCATGTTGATTGCTAGTTTACTAGTGAAGCTGATATCTGCTATCACTATTTTGAGAGGCTTTGCATTTGAAGAGGAGACAATTTACGCAATCAAATCCACCTAGATTTTACTGCCTATTGAAGTAAATAAGACCGAACGTCTTTGAAACAGATGAGTTGGATGAATCATGGGTAATGATCAATGCGAAGTTGGGGGGTTTTAACATTAAAAATGTTTTTGTAATGAAAATAACGCAGATTTCAAGATGCCGTGGTGACACAGTTTTTCTTTATCTTCTGAAGATTTTAATCACACAACCAACTGTTTAGGACAACACATTTGTGTGGTCAAAAAGTTGCATGTTAGCCAACAACACAAATGGATACTACTATGATCAGTAGTAGAAAGTGACAATTATATGCATTACTCATCTGGGTTACATTTCTGTGGAGGTTGATCATTCAATAGCCTCTAAGACTGGCTGTCCGTGTTAGACATAGTAGATTAATGCTCCAAATGGGAAAGTACAAGATAGACTTGAACGAGCTCAATGAATTCCCCTTTCTTGAGGCCATCTTATACCAGTCCTTGAAGGGAAAGAAACAAGTAGGACCTTCAGTAGGTCTAGCAGCCTGCATCCTGTATATCATCTCTGGCAAGATGTAAGCTAATCTGTTTTATTTCCCAGGTATACTATTCCTGTGGTGCAGTGGTGGAATCAATGGAAAGAGGCCTGATTTTGTCACCAGGTTTTCCAAACAACTACTACCCGGGGACCCACTGCGTTTGGCAATTTTTCATTCCCATGAGAACCCATCTTATCTTGGAAATTTTTGACTTTGATATTTTTGAGAGCTCTAGTGAAACTCCAACCCCCTGGGATAGCTTTTCAGCCCCAGCTAAAGCAGGAAATAAGGACATGCCTTCTCTTGAAGAAAACCTGGACTTTGCTCTCCGTACTACAAAACCATCTCTCCAGACCTGGATGTCAAAGGTGGCTCAGAATCTGAGCAGCACAGGAGATCAGTCAAAGGACCTTGCTAGTCACCTGGATGAACTTCCAGGAGCCGCCTCAAAAAAAGATGAAGCCAAACAAGCATCTGAAGAAAACCGGTTGAAGCAGATGAAGGAACCCAAAGCGATTATCAAGGCTCAACCAGAAGAGCTGCCATTCCCTGTGGCTGGTAGTGCCACAATGCGGAGGCAAAATACCAGTGGCCTGGAAACAGAGGAAGATTCGAAAGGGAAAATCTTGCTTGCCCACCTAGCTGCTAGTGAGAAAGAAGAAGTTACAGTAGAGAGCTGGACTCTTCCCACAACACTATTGCCTGTGGAAATCTCCTCCAGCCCACAGTCAGCAGTGGATGTCTGTCCCCATGATGTATTATACGTTTCCGATCTCATCACGTTTTCCTCTCGCTTCTGTGGACCAAATTCACCTTTAAACAAGACCATGGTCTTTGGGTCATCTCTGGAAATGGTTGAGGTTATCATGGAACTGATCACCACCACAGACCGGGGACGAGGCTTTGCAATGCTCTTTGAATACAAGAACATCACTGACCCTGGCACTGTAGATGCTGTGAGGCAGGAGAGAAAGGAAAACATGATGATACTGGCAATCCTAACAGGCATCGTCTTCTTTGCACTTGCTTTGCTCTCTGCTCTCTGCATAGCTTGCAGGTAAGATGATGCATATCTGAGCCTTTGAAGTGTCTGATATTATCCATACAGGAAAGCGACCAGAAAACAAAGCTATGTTTCCTTTCCTCTGCTAATGCTTGCTGTCCTTTAAATGTAGTAAAGTGTGTGGATAGAGATGAGATCAGTGCCAGTCACTACTCCTGCCCTAGGCTCTTCAGTTTTCTTTCCTAGTTCTACAGCTCCTGTGACTCCAATTTGTTTTCTTTTCCCTGTGGAAATACCTGAAGGGTGAGGACTTTCTTGGGCATTATTGTGTTTCAATGGCAGTGGTGCCTTTGAACCTCAGTTTTGGGACACTAACTGGCCAATGGACAAATGCAGAACAGAAAGATCATCCTTCCCCGCGTCTCCCGAGCAGGCTGAGCCAACAGCCACTGCGTCTTTTCACAGCGATTCCACAGTCTGACTCTAACCATCACTAAGCTCTGCAGAAAAGTAAATAAGAGCAAGAGTATTACCACTTAGAATTAAGATTAAATAATATTTTCGAGTCTGTAGCATGTTTTATCCAGGAGACTGTGCAGACATTTTAATTCCTATGCACCTGATGTGTTAAGCAGTCATCTGCACATCCCGTTGACTGCTAGGGAAGAGCCGAGAGCCACGCTGTGATACCTGTGACCATCCCCAAATGTCATCCAAAATGGCATAGTCAAGCGTGCTGCTGGTCATGCTGGGTGGCTGATGTCCAGGTCCTGATGCTAACTAATTAAATGGCTAAAACTAGCCAGTGACAAAAGCATACCTCTCCAGTTAATTGCTTTTGTTTTATCTATTTCTTCTATCTATATCTATCAGGAGAAAGCTTCTCCACCCCCAGCATATGTTTGCATTTTTCTTACTAACTCCCTAGTGAAAACATTTGTGTAGAAACAGTGATATTATTTTTTTCCCTTCCAACAAATTCAAAACAGAGCCCAGGCTCCCCAGGTTTTTGTCAAAACAAACAGTATTTTTCAGATGTTTTGACTTCAATGAAAACATCAGGTAAACTGAAACAAATACTGTCCCTTGCAGGGCTCCGCTGTGGTGACTGGGTATCGGTAACAGCATTCATTTCCCAGTGGCAGCATGCAGCTGGTCTGTCTTCTCTCTTCCTGCATCCCCCACCCCATCTATTGTGCATCCTCTGATGCAAAAGGTCTCAGGATTGCCCAGCCATTCCTAGTCAGTGAGGCTGGTTTGATAGAGGAGCTTTGTCTTCCTTGTCCTTTTGGAGGCTGCATTTCTAGCTCTTGCTGGATAAATACAAAATATAGGCCATCTTATTGGGTATAAGAGAACGTGGGCAAGGTGCTGAAGCTTAACTATAATCCCTCCTGCTGTATATAGAAATTCCTGCTTTCAGGGTCTGAGCTTTTCATAGTTAAGAGTTAAACTTGCATGTGTTACATCTAACTAACCTTTTTTCTTTTTAACGAGCTTGCAGAACACTAATTTAGACCACAATTTTTTGCTAGCTCTAAAGGAAAACGTCTGGTGTAAAATGTCTTCCAGATACCAAATACTTTATTTTTATACCCTTACCAATCTTCAAGAGAGACAGAAACACACTCCCTTCACTATGGCAGCAGTCTGGGCTCATACACACGTTGAGTAGGCTGCGCTTGCTCCATTACCCCTATTTAATTTCACTGTGACTATCCACGAAGCAGAGTATTATTCAACCCAAGAAGTACACTGGCAATCTGAGATTTCACTGGCTGAAGTTCACTCTGCATAGCCTGTTTAGAAGGTCAGGCCATGCTGCTCACATGCACAATTTGGCTTTTTCCTTGTCAGATGTTTATAAAATAAAGTAATATTCTGCTGTTGCTGACCAACAGAGACAAACTGAACGCGTTTCCCCCCCACACAAATGTTTGTATGTTCTGGTCACTGCAGATACATCCTACCAGGGGTCCTGTGGCGCAGGACCAGGATTAACTCACTTTTAACACTGGGATTTATGCCATTTCATTGCTCTACGACTTTTTTTTTTTATGAAAGGAAGACATACCTCAGTCAGCTATTGACTTTATATAAATAGAGAGTATCCCCAGTCCTTTAGCCTCTTCAAAGGCAATTTACTATCCCAGCTGCCTATATTCCCCGCATGCTATTCCAGGGAGGTCTTGATGACAATACTTTATTTCTTGTCAGACTTAAAGCATTTAAGTGAGATCCGACACATGTGGAAGCAATGCCATGACCTGTGCTGAGCAACCTCGCTTGTGTTGCGCTGGGAGAGTCTTTTTTCCCCTCTTTACTGCACTAACTGCTTCGAGGATATTGGTCTGGCCCCGGTTGGAGCTCGCCTACACTTCCCTGCTGTGGGGTTTTAATGCAGCTCAGAATAAGATTGCAGAGGCCATTAGGCACATCTAAACTTCTTTTAGTTTGAGCCCACGAAACTCTATTTCATGCTTTTTGCCCTAAATAAGGGCTTGAAATCAGGTGTCAAACGTGTATTAGCCACAGCCTGTCCTCACTGCAGAAAACATCAGGACTGCAAGGGGCGGGCTGAGGGGAGAATTGAAGATGCTTTAGTAACACAGCATGCTCAGAAACGGGACCGGCTCTCTGAGGCATGACAACACTCACCCTGGCTGGAACGTGCCATTGCAAAGGATGCCAATAGCAACCTTCAAGCTCTTGGCCTCGTAAACTTGCCTTCCACCTTCTTCTCTCTTTGTACTTTACTTGTTCCTCTGGTACCAGGTTTAGCTGTATTTTTCCCCGCCATTTCTATCTGCTGCTCTTGCTCAGCTAAAAGTAGCAGGGTCTGCCTTGCCAGGGGTAGAGATGGCCCGGGATGGGCTTGGCACCCGCTGCCACTCCAATGCACCAAGTCGTCAGCAGTGTCTGCTGGGGCTCATTGCATTCAGCCAGGGCAGAGCTCTCTGGGGAAACTCCAAGTCTCTGCCACACTGCAGCTTTTGTTTGCTGTTTGGGGAGGGAATGAAAGCTTCAGTTGTTAGTTGGCCAATAATTCTAATTACTTTTGGCCATGAGGCCTGGCTCAAGTAATGGGGTATTTTTTATTTTCTTTCCCAAGCCCCAAGAACAACAGGCATGTCCACCTTATTTAATTTTAATCCTGTCCAATGCAGTCAGACTTTTGCTCAGTGGTTGCAACCCACGGACTGCAACTGCATTTTACGACTGCACAGCCTGCCAATGACCTGTTTCCAATCACACCCCCGACGTGGACAGCTATTCCAGCAAGTCATCGCGCGCTGCCATCTCTCTCCATGCTGCCCTGCCAGTCCCTGCCCGCAGCCCCAGCGTCACCTGGGGCTGAAACCTTTCCTTCCTCACACAGTGCCCTCCTAGAGAATCCCAGCCACTGCTGGGCTAAAACCAGACCTTTCCTCTGCCATCATCGTGTTGGGCACAACCCAGAAATCCCTCCCTGCCTGTTTGTAGCTGCGTCCTCCGTTTCTGTCCCTCTACACGTCAGGCTGGTTTTAGAGACCTGGACCTGGCTGGAGTTGCCTGCTGGGGAGCACAGGACAATCTTCACAAAGCTTCCAACAGACTTAAGCACTTTTTTTATTTTCTTTTTTCAATTACAACTTCTTTTAAATGATGGAAACTGGTATATTTGCACATTGGTGCACAGCTTATGGATATAAAACAGTCAATCTAAATCATTGGTGTCCTTGGTGGCAAGGCACTGCAGCATGCCATGAGAGATGTAGTCCAGCTGGAGAATGAGCTAAAGAGACTAAGATCCCCAGTCCTGCAAACTAGCACATCTCTCCAGGCACTGTGGCAGTAACTCCGAATAGAAGAAAAAAAATCTCAAGCTTCCACCAAAATTGTTGGCCAAATTAGAAACTCTTAACCTGTATGTGTGTTGGTTATTAACAGTAAATCAAATTGCTCAGTGGGAATCAGACACCCAGTACCCAAAGCCTGATGAGGGAAGAAAGTTAAAATGGGACATTGCAGCCAGTTACCCTTTTTTAACCCTAATTTAAACCTCAGGACTTATTCTCCCTTATTGTACCGTATTGGCGCAGAAAACCTGTATTTGCTGGGGGCACCTTACTCTACTCTCCCTCTGGTTTGTTCTGCCAAACTCCAGCCTGGATTTCAAGGTAGTGACAGTGCCTGCTAAATACCGTAGGGCACAACATTTACAAAGAATGGCAAGGAGAAGAGCCAAATGGATGTAAGGTATTTCAGTTTCTTAATGCAGAACTTGCCCTGTCCATCCCAGTTTATCATAGCTGTCAGTTGCTGGGACTTTTCAAATGGATATATCATCTTTTTAGCTTTGTCCCAGAGATTATGAATACCTTATAAGTGGGATAGCTGTATACAAGAATCCAAGGAACACATTTTTATTTGTGTTTCTGAGAACAAGAACATTTTGTTTGTTGTCATGCTAAAAGTTCAAATAAGAAACCCAAAAGTGAGACCATCCAGATAACTAACAAGTCTGGGTTGCTGATGCCTGGTGTTCAGCGAGGAATAAATATGTGCTAAGTTTTGTTTTCTTAAAGGAGAACATTTCCTTCATGCTCCTTAATCCCTGGGTGAGAATATTTTAACAAATTTGCTTGTGGCATGCCAGTTATTTGAAAGAAGAATATTTCATAGGAATGTATCAGATTTGATTAAGTTTTTGTCATGGGTTTTGGCAAGAAAGAGCTGAGAGGAGGGGAAGAGATTAAAAAACCCAAATGCAATGTGGAGAAAGCAGGGAATTGCACATCATTCTCCCACCATCTACCCAAATGCCTTGACCACGATGCTCATTCATTATTTTGAATAATGGTGCCCAATAAGAGCTCAGGGGTGTGTGTGGGGGGGAATATTTACGTACACCTTTTCCACTCTGAAGTATTTCCTACTTGGCTTGATCTTCCTCATAAGGCAACACCACTCCTGCTTGGGAGGCTCCCCTTACTCTCCCTCCCAGCATCAGTGCATAAAGGAAGAGCTTTCCCTGCTTTAGCCCCGAGTTCCTCAGAGAAACTCAAGCGGTGGCCAATGCCATTGTGCCTCCTGGGGTAACAGCTATCCATCTGGACCTCTTCTGGATTAAATTCTCAAGTGCCAACTCGCTCTCTCCTTTTTCCGTAGTCTTCTCTCTATTCACTAGGAACAGCGCTGGGGGCGCGCCATGGGGTTTTTTCCCCTCCCCTCAATTCAGTTGTCAGTCAATAAGCATTTTTTTAAGAGATCCAATGATATGGTGAAGGAATGAAACCCACCATGCCCGAGACAGAGCAGATGTCGGCTTCCAGCCAGCCTCATCAGGTGGCCTCTCAGCCCCCATTCTTAAAAACAAACAGTCATGAAATGGTGACTGAAAACTTGAAATCTTGGCTTCAACACATCACTACCAAAAAAAAAAAAAAAAAAAAATTGTATGGAGGAGATTAAATGCCTTAAAACAAACCATCCCCTCCAACAAGAAGAAAAATGCCAGCCAACAGCACAGATAGTAGGGAAAACAGTAACACGGGGCCCATCCTATCTGGTCAGTGCCTTAATGCTCCCGTGAGTTTCTGCGGTGTCCCATGGAGAACTGCTGTACACAAAGACAAAACACACTTGCTTCAGTCATTATCAAGTGTATTACTGCCAGCCTTTCTTTGTGACATCTTTGTCTTATTCATCCAGAAGTAAAAAACACTAGTTGTTTCATAGAGTCAGTTTTAGTAAAGAATGTGAAAAAATGGTTAAGAAGATACTTTTGTTTCCCTTCAGCCAACAGGCACAGTTACCCAGTAATCATCTGCCAGAGCACTTTTTGTTAATAAGATGTTCATACAAATGAACATCATCTGATGCTCTCTGCTCGCTAAATATAATCCAGCACGCAATACCGGCTATGCAGATGAAATATCCTGCCTAACAGCATAAGAAGGCTGTCACTGCCCAGACCAAAGGCAGGGTTTTGGTCCCAGTATTTAGTTACTGACATGCAAGAGCAGCCGGTGCAGGGGGGAGCCTGGGCAGAAGTCTGAACTCTGTTCCTGCTTTTGCAGTGATCATGGGAAGACGACGACAGGTCCTTCTCCTCTTCTTCTTTCCACTACATGAGCGTATCTTTCTCTTCCCTGGCCTACAGACCTTGTTGCCCTGAGTCTTGGCAAGTGTTTTGGATGCTCCTGTAGTCAGGAGAGCTCAGAACCTGCTGCGTCCCCCTCCTTGCAGGATGAACACAGCTGAGACCTTCCCTTCTGTAGATCCTTAACTCACTCGTGGGCTTGTTGTTGTTGTTGCTGTCTCTCCTTTTCAGGCAGAGAACGTGCCCCAAAAGGAGCTCATCCAACGCATGCAGTGACCAGGAGGTTAGTGCTAATGGCTTCAGCAATTTCTGTTTCTCTCTTTCATATTGGCTGTTGCACTGTTTATCTGACGATGTTTACTGGGGCATGTTCTGAGTTGTAGAACGGGATCCAGAACTCCGCTGTCGATATCAATGAGCTCCAGCTGGTGGTGCCAAGTCGGGAGAATGAAAACAACAACCACTCTGTCAGCCGGGAGCAGGCGGGTAAGTGCGGGGCAGCAGCGGGAGCAGGTCAGGGCACCCCAGGGCCAGTTAATCAGATCGTTTCTTCCTTGCAGTCCTCCTCGCTGTCTCGCCCATGCACAGCTGGAGAGCCATTTCGCAGCAGAAAGCCTTTGTTGTGGGAACTATCCCTTGCTGCTCTCCCCCCTCGCTGGTAGGGTAATTCCCCTGGCAAGGAGCAGGCACAAGCACGGCTCCAGGACGCTGCCAACAAGAGCCGTCACAGCACATGGCATTGCAGAGACACTGGGTTAGCAGAGCGAGTGTGCCTGGTTCAGGCTGCTACAGACAACTTGTAAAGATCCGTAAATTGTGCAAGAATTTCACCTGCCCTGGGCCTAACCTTGTCCAGAAAGGATGGGCTTTACAATGCTTACATTGGCTTTGGACAACTTTGTCTCCTACAGCTAAGTTTTTCTGTAGAGCTTTATGGATGAGACTGCTTTAGATGATGTTTGCTTCACAGTGTGTTTTGAGAACAAGAGGCCCCCAGCCAAGCTGTAGATAAGGTCACTTGCTGCAATTTTGAGTTACAACACATGAATTGTATCAGTGCCCCTCTTGGTTGGTGAAGGCCAACAGGGAGATACTTCATGTTGTGTTGCTATACACCATCAGTTTCCCACTAAACCATCAGCCATAACACACAACTCCCACAAGGATATCTTCCTGAAAAGCTAATTCTGTGCTCCCAACCATGACAGTTTCCACATCTCCGTCTTTGGAAAAGCCATTGAGGAGATTGTGGCCAGAGACCTCCTGACCTGGACCAGATGGACACGTGCACACACACAACCCTGCAGCAGTCCCTGGAATGTAAGGCTGCCTGTGGGAGCACCATTGCTTGGGTTCAAGCAAAAAGGACTTACAACAAAAAACACAGCTCTCAGTATTAACAGGGATGAGTAAAAACCAATAAAGAATGAGTTAAACAAGTCCACAAGTTTCTGATCTGCAGCACAACGCGGCGTGTTCAGTATGAGCGATTTCAGTTTGGGTCTGTCTTTATTAGAAAGCAGACCCAAGGGTGTTCCTTGCCTTCCCTTTTGTTTTGTTTTTAAAAGCTTACAGTTTCAGGAGAGCAAACTGTTGGCGTGAGTTTTGTTCTGGCTGGTGTGACAGCCAAAGCCTGCTCTAGTTTGTCTGGGGAGAGAGGGAGGAGGGTTTGTCATGAAGGAGCTGGGAACAGATGTTTTGGACACTTGCAAGCAGTCTTTATCAATTTTCTTCTTTTCTCAGTCACTCCCTGTGGAGGCAGCACAGAACGGTCTCCTCAGGACACTGACCCCGATGTCCCCTCCTCCACATCCGCAGTGACCACCGAGACTGGGAGCGATGAAGTATTTATTATTTCTGCTGGGCCTGGAGCCAGCGGGTTGAGCTTTACCACCTACAGAATACAGGTAGGAATGAATGCTCTTGGGCATCTCTAGAAGCTCAGTGAGCTACAGGATGCCCCTCTTGGACAGCACGTGTCACATCTGTCCATGTATGCTTACTGCCCATTTGGCAAAAAAGGGCAGGGACTGAGCCAGGCAGTTCTCCTAAGCCTCAAGCTGAGCTGCCATCAAATGGTCTGGGCGGTGATCCCCTGAGCCAGTGTCTTCCCAGCTTTGAGAAGAGCAAGTGCAGAAGTCTACCTTGGATCTGAAATGGGATAATGCAGAGGTCTACCAGCAGGTGGTAGGACCAAGCCCTCAGAAAGATGGTAATTGGCAAAGATGATGTTCCATTGAAAACATCACTTATAGCAATGGAAGGACCTAGGAGTCAGACCTGCTCCTGGCCGCCACTACCAAGTGGTCAGGGAAGTCACAAACCTCCTCAGCTTGTCAGAAAGCTATTTAACGGTCTTGTCAGGCTGGTGAAAATTAACAGCGTATGCTCCAAAAATCAAGCTCTTCAAGTGAAAGCACTGGGGTCCTTTCAAATACATACACAGAAACCTGGATCAGTTCATTAAGTTCTCACTTATTTTAGCTCTTTCCCTGCACTCCCTATCAGTTATTTGTTTAGAAACAGATGATAGCTCAGAAGTCTCAGGTCTGGCTGCCACCTCTTCAACACTGCCAGCGACTGACACAGCACACCGTTACAAGTCAGTGTTAAAGCCTTCCCCAGGTCAATGCTCTCCTCTCCAGTGCCCTCTCTCTTTTTCCCCACAAGAGGAGAAACAACTAGCACGAGGAACTCACATGCCCCAGGACAGCCCATCTAATACTTCTGTTATAGTTTACAAAACAAAAGCATTTTCTATCTCTGCACTTGATTAGGAAATTAGCCAGGAGACCAGGCTGGTCAGGATTTTCCTACACTAGTGTGAGACACATGCCAAGCTTTTCATCCGGTTGGCCACACTGATTAACAGAAAGAGGGAAAGGGAACACAGCTCTGATCTTTCCCCTGTCCAAATGCATCACCTTCTGAGGAGCAGGACAAAGAGAGTTGTTGGTACCCAAACTGGGCACCCTTGAACACCTGCACTCCTTGGTCCTCTTTCCAGTGGAGAGAGCTTCACCTGGTGGCAGTCACATACAAATACAGCTTCTAGACAGGAGGGAAACCCATTTTCCCTCCTTTTTTCTCCACTCCAGTCAGAATGAACAAATACACCTAAAGAAAAACATTTCTATTCTGCCAACCCTTCTACAAGAAATCTATCAGAGGAGATTTATATATACATAAAAATAAAATACTTAGTGTTAAAACAGTTCTAAGTGAAGGTAACCCAAAGAATTAAAGTGATTTACCACATTATTAGCTCAGGTAGTATCTCCCTCTCAATGATATCCATGCTGCATACAAGACAGCCAGGCCTCTCAACCAAATCCCTTATAAAGCAGAAAACCTACCCACGAACGGGGAAAGGACATTTTAAAAGCACTGGGGTCTTTCCCCCCAGCTGAAGAGTATTCTTCTCAAGGAGAGCGGAAATTGAGCACAGGAGACCAATTACAAACCTGCTGTCAAACGGCATCTCTTCAGGCCACCTGAGTTACTGGGTGTTAGAAATACAAACATGTTTCCAGTTTGGTTTCTGAATGTGTATTTTTAGGGTGTAAAACGCAGCTGGCCGGCCGGCCAGCTCCTGCCTTAGCCTGGGAGCCCCACAGCGGGTACGGAGCGCTGCTTTTGTGGCCCAGCACTCGGCAGGGAGGACGAGCGACCCACTGGAGCGCAGCCGCCTCCTTGGCAGGAGCCGACAAGTTATCCTTGTGTGAAAAGCCGTGTGAAATCCTGAGCCGTTACGGTACAGTACATAACGCTGTCAGACTCGCCTCACCCAAAATGCTCGACTAAGCAAAGCAACCTGTAAGGAGCTGTCATTAAAAAAACTATCCAGGTCTTTTTACTGAGAAATGGTGGTCTTGTGCCCCCCAGTTAGCGTGAGCTGCAGCGCTGCTGGGCAGGAGCCAGGGATAAACTGGCTTCTGCTTTTTAGCTTTTAACACCCTTTTGAAGAAATCAGTGCCCTGTCAGGAGGCAAGAGCTGGGAGAGCAAACACACGTCTCCGTGCGTGGACTAGTGGGAGGAAACGGGGGCAGGATGCCTTTCAGATGGCTTCTGAGGTGTCCTCCAGGAGGGCTGTGGAGTTCTAAATCTCATTTGCTTTAAGTCATCATCTCACCTTTGGCTAACTTATAACTCTGACCTCTGACTTGTCTTCAGACATGACAAGTTTCAGAGTTTCAGATGCAGAGGTTTGAGTAAAGAGCATTATCATGGAGGTTTAAGAAACATCTTTTTGCTACAACATTTTTTAAAAAATGTGGAAAATACATTATTCACCTTCATAGTTACTTCCAGTATATCTGTCTCAAAGCCGGTGGCTAGCTTTTACACCAGTTTGGAGGTAATTATAATACTATTAGAATAATAAATCCTAAGGCAGCCTGAAGAGGCTTCTGAGGAGAAGACAGCTGGATTATAAATTTACAAATAAAGATTATTACTTTAATCAAATCTGAGACTAAGAGCTTAATATTGAAACAAACTTTTCCAGAGCCTGAAGCCTCTCCCAGCTTCCTACTGAGATTTTTTTTTTCTGCTGCAGTAGCTAATTTCTTGTCTCTCTGCCCATCCATTTCCAATATGACATTTTAACTAAACAGTTTCTTTGATTTGCAGAAACTTGAGAGATTCAGTTTAACAGAAATAACAAAAGACAAGTTTCTTGTTTCTCAGGACTTTAAAATCCAGGACAGTGTGGGATTTATTTCAGACCCTCATTAAAGACTATGTAAACTTTGGGAATGTGGATTTAGAATTCTTCTCATGACAACCATATCTGCACAGCTGAAAATTAAAAATACATCTAGAGTTGTGGAACAGGAGACTTATGAAAATAACAGGTGATGTATTAGTAAGAATAAAAGAAGATTCATAGGACAGTCAGGGATTCTTTAACTTTTCTGGTCCTAAACCCACATCAATATTAAGGACAAAAATTGTGATTTTAAATGCAACATCAGAACATGTAAAGTACATACGGAAGAGATCTTTAGAAGTTGTCTACAGTTCATTCCCATGTCAGATCAACTCTGCTTGTACACACAGCGGGTGACAATGGTTTAATGTCGTCTCACCTTCTGATGATGCCAATTTTACACCTGTCTGGGTATCTTGTTCTACTGCTAAAGCACATTGTCCACCTGAAAAGCATTTCTTACATGTAATGAAAATCTCCTTGGCTCCAATCTGGGCCTTGTGCCTCTTGTTCTATTCACCACAGACATCAAGAACAGATTATTCCTTTTCTCTTTGTTTTTAATGCTTTTTATTCTCTTAATTCTTCCGTAACGTAGGATAAAGAGCACCACTTACTTCAGTCTTCCCTCCCGAATCATGCATTTTTGAGATTTCTGATTCTTTCATTACTTGCTTCTGGATTTCTTTCAGTGGGCCCCCTCCCCCCGAAGTTTTGTTTCCCCTGACAGACACATATGGAGCCTTCCAAGAGCCAAGCAGCGTGGAAGAATTACGTTTTACTATATTACCATATTACTATGTTTTATAGTGAAGTTTGCTACTGTGCTCTGTCAGGTACCTCCAGTAAAATAAAGCTGTAGGTATTTGAGGTGTTTGGTTAGTCAGAGCAGTAGAATTTTTGTTTCTTATGCAACTGAAATTTCCCAATTCAGTGTAAAACCTGAAACTGAGGAAGCCAGGTAACACTGCCCTCCGGGGAAGCCAGTGACCTGCAGGCATCACGCTGGAGGAGCAACAAGGAGAAGCCACATTCCTGTGTCCTGTCCTGAGAAAAGGACCACTGAAGAAATCAGTCACTTGCACTAACAGCGTATTTTCAAAGTGTTTTAAAAACCTTTTGAGGAAAGATGCTATAAACTATCTCTATTTACTCTTTTCCAGGACAAAAACCTAAAAAGAAGTGTCACAAGCCCAGCCTCTGTGTCTGACTGGCTGACTTCCACCCACCCGGCTGCAGGGGCAGATGCTGCGGAGAAGGGGCATGTCCAGCTGGACACCCACTATCCCAGGCAGCGCACGTGGAGCGCCCGCACTTTCCACGACTTCCTGGCCCCCATACCGCAGCTGCAGAAAAAATGGTGCAGCTGGACCACCAACAGCCCCTTCACGAAGCTGGTTGACAACAGCGTAAGTCTTGCAAGGAGGGGGGGATGTGGCGGGGGGGTCCGTGCCCCGGTACCCCCAGCTGCTCACCGATGGGACACGTTTCCACGTGGACTCCTGCTTTGCCTTGCCAACCTGTAGAAGCTGTATTTCCTAGCAGTTGACACCTAGTTAAGAAATGATTCCCAGTCCAGAAACACATTTAAAAATGCCTTCAGACTAGTTTATCTCATTGAACATTCTGACACATACCTTTTTTTTCCCTGGTTATGCCTTAAATTTATTTTAATTGACGTATTGCTATTGCATTGTGAGGAATCTGTAGGTGTGGGAGGGATATCTAGGTCTCACTGACTGTAATCATCAAACCAATAGCTTGTTACTAAGCTAATAGAGGATGTTTCTTCTTGTTTTTTTTTATGGTAATAACATAGTGTTTTGCAAAAAAATGCATCTCATCTCTAACGTAACAAGGAATTTTAGCTCTTAGTTCTCTTGGGATGAAATTTTCTCAAGACAGCTGCTTTTCACAGCATCTCTACTAATTTATTATTATTTTTTGCAGGGTTTTCCTCCAGCTGCGAGATCCCAAGGTGTCCCAACCAGAAAGGTAATCTCAGCCACCGAGATAGAGGGAGCATCAGAGACCATTTACTCTGACTCATCTGCCAGTAATGCCTCCTACCCTCTCACTCTGTCGGCACAAAGGCAGCGTAAGCTAAGCTCCTGCAATTTGAAGAAATCCAGGTTTGGGAATCCTTATTTTGGATTTTTAGCCAATTCCCCTGATGGCAAACATGTGAAGTCCTTGGATCCCTCAAGATATCTAGGGGCAGCATCTCCAGTTAACAGCCAAAGCCCCAAAAATCCTCTAGAGAGCTCCAACGCACTGAAAATCAACTTGGTTAATGGGTCAAAAACCAAGGAGCTTATGGTAGAAACAGAAAAAAACAAACCAGTTTTTGTTATTTCTGAAGAAGGAGATGATCAGCAACCTCTGGTCCAAGCCGAGCATCTTAGTCAATGTGGAGATCATCTGTCAGAGCAAAATGCTGCGTACACTCCAGCTGTGCCAGATAAACAGCCGGTGGCCCTGGCTGTTGAGGGGAACAGCTCTACCAGCTTCACGTCAAATCTACCCCTTTGGGCAAAATCCCCTGGTTTATACAAAGGTCACGGGAAGGCCCCCAGCTCTTCCAGGGACCAGCAAAGCTCCTCAGTTGTAGATGCTAATACTGCTGAGACCGCACAGAACTGTGATACCCTAGCTGCTCCTACGCTCTGCCAACCTTCAGTCCAGTGATGCCCTCAGAACGACTGAAACATCCATCGGTTCACAAAAACAGAGGCAACAGTGATCAGAGCGGGAGCTGTGCCAAGTAGCTGAGCATGGCGGTCATAGATGGATGCAACTTTAAGAGTGGTCTTCCCACCTGTTGGGATTGGGATTACAACTACACATACCATAGCACAGCACAAATGCCATCTTCCCTTACACTCGCTAACCTCATCTCTCTTCTTCTGCATGGAATTTTGATGTGGTTTATATAAGAAAAAGTATCCTCTGAAAAGGTACTTTATATCCTCTGAAAAGGTACTTCAGACTGCAGAAAACCTTTTCTGGAATGAGAAATGAGAGTCATCTGCGATGGTTACATCGTAGTTGGTATCTGAAATGTCCTGTGTCTGATGGTCCTCTGTCACTGTGGTATCGCTTGAGCCTTTCTGTTGGGAGCTAGGAGTTAAATTCTCTTTGTAGGTATGCCTGTACAATCCAAGCCTTGCCAAGCCAAGGGTAGGAATTCAATCGTGCATGTTTGCGTACAGTTTTGTAAACTTAATTTTAAGCATTTCATAACTGCTGCACTCTAGCACGAAGTTTGCCAAGCATTAGCATCTCTGATATTAAAGACCATGATTATCTCATATGCTAACTCTTTAGAGAAGTGTACAGACAGGCTGAGCAACCCAATACTGGATGCTAGTTCTAGAAAAGTCTGGTGTAGCTTTATCTTTGCTAGATCTCCATAGGCTTAAAACACCTCAGTCCACTACATTTTTAAGTGACTCCTCATGGCAACAGGAGCATGTGTACAAAAACACTGAAATACTAGGAATAGTCTTCAGCATCCGACACTTGGATATTTGCAGCTGCTCTGATCCTATATCCACCAGCTATTTATTGCTGGTAACGCACATTGGCTAGAGAGCTATTTCCCCTCCTTTAGCAGGCAAGACTTAAAAGACAAAATTAAGTGGGGCAAACTTTGAGTGCTCATGTTCTTTAGAAATGAACTACTAAGTGGCTGTGCCTCCCCGATTACAAATCCGGGGCATTCAATGGAACACTGAACCAAAGGGAAGCCTGCTAGTCTACTGCCTTTAATAACCCCATCAGTATTTTAATTGCCTCCTGGTGATACTGTCCTATCTTTGCAAGACTCTGGCGTATTCAGCCCTAAACTCAGAGTTATTTTGCTTTCTTAAATGAAAGAAATTCCCTATGAAGCTGTATTTTGCAGCCAACACGGCACATTGTTCTGAAGCAATAGTATATCATAAAACAGGTGTCAGAAAGAAATCTTCTGTACAAATCCTCCCCTGTATCAGCTACAGTGTGCAGCGAGTTATCTTAATCCTTCTCTGTGAAGGCATTTAAGTCTGATTCCTGAAATATTTAACTGAATTATTTATGATTTCACCTGCTATTACAGCTTCCATTTGCCACTTATCAATGTCTGAGAGAGGCAACACAGGACTGTAGGTTTTGCCTTATATTTGGCGCGTGTGTTCACACGTGGCTATGTAGACACAGAAGCCTCGCATCTGGTAGCAGGGGAAGCAAAACCATAGATGCCCTTGAGCAGTTGACTCAAACACAAACAGCAAACAATCCTCCGCATTTGTTATTACCAGACTGCGTCGAGCAGTTTTGAAGCACAAAAGTCTGGCTCCAAGTTGGGCTTTTTTTTGTTGTTGGGTTTTTTTATTCTTGTTGTTGGCTTTGGTTTGGTTTTTTTTGTTTGTTTGTTTGGTTTTTTTTAAATTAATACTACATGATTCAAAGGGAAGAATGACTATATTTATGATTTAAGAAGATATTTAGAAAACTTCAGTACTCTAATAAAAACTCCCACTGCATTAAATTCATATACATTGTAATTCAGAATCAATGTTCTGTTACTTACTACGTTTCTAAAGACTGAAGCACTACAATCTACTTTTGAAAAGTACTCATGTTCAGTTATTGACAATAGCTACATTTGAAGGGCTGGAAACGGTGGCTTCCTCAATAAAAGCGTGTTTAACTATGCATTTCTACAACATAATGACACTTATTTCGTTTATTCTGCTGAAAGATGAAGTTGTATGGGCATTGCCTCAGAGCACCAGTGCATGGCGTGGTGCGCACCAGTACAGCAGCCCCATGACCAGTTGCTGCAATGGAAAGAGCACAAAAGCTCTTCCACATTCAGTCAGCAGCCTCCCGAGGATTATATGCTGTGTGATCTCCCCTCGTTAACCTAGCGAGATAACGAGGTGGTTGTTTACACTGACTACCTGTGTAACCAAAGAGGAGATTTTTCCGGCTCTGAGAAGACCCCTGCCAGAGGCGGGTTCCTCTGGGAGTCTGTATTTCCTTCCATATATTATTTATCTTAACACTGTGTACCTCTTCCATCATTGCCTGCTGTACGCTATGTAGCCCATTATACACCAGGCACTAAATCAGACAGCATACGTTCAGCACAGACTATAGCCATATAGATGTCCAGAGAGGCCCTGTCCTTGAAGCATACTCAATATTGACCAGTGCTGCTTATTCTCAGAGCAGACGCGGCCGATACACCTGACGGCTCAAAGGGGAGGTCTCCTACCACTGGAAGATACTGGAGCCCAGTGCTGAACTGGAGCCCTCTGCAGGTCCACAAACCAGCCCCTCGCTGCGAGTACAACGCACGCGAGGCTTGAGTTCCTGACTTGCCTTTTGAAGTTCCCTTATTTTTTAAACTGCTACAGAGGTACTTATGCTTTATTTTTTACCTTCAAAAATGTTTAAGATGTTTTCCTCCTCTTACAGCTAAAAGGAACTGTTTTGAAATTCTCCTCTTCCCCCGCCCCAAGAACAGAAACAGATTCCACCCAGACTCTTCAGGAGTGTCACAGTGCAAATTTAAGAGATTCTGAAAGCTGTGGGTGGAATAAAGCGCCCTAATACTCTTAGCTGTAAATATTGACTGGGATTAGTTGTTAAATAGTATTACTTATGGCATTTATTTTGTTCCTAACAGCTATATACTTTTGAGGGCTATGCTGCCACTTTTTAATGACAGAAAACCTTACAACTCATGCCGGGCTGTGGCTGCAGTTGCACCTTTGTGGTAACGCAGTCACTTTCCGTGCTATTTTGCACTTTCCTGTGCTATTTTGCATACTGTAACCAGGCAGCAAATGGGATAAGCATGCTAAACACTTGCTGAAGAGGAGGAAAATCATTTCAATCACAATTGCATCGGGAAAAAACGTCCAAAAATGTTATGGAGCTAACAAACAGAAGGAGTATTATTTTCAGTAAAATTGGATTTGAATAATGTTCACTTTTTTTTTTAATTAATCATTCTGGAATACAGTAGGCAATCCCTCTAGCCAATGTGTTAGATGGATGGAATAGGACAAAAATATGTGGGCCACCCCTATTTTTCCATTGTTGAAACACAGCTTCAACATAAAAGCACGAAGCTATACGAGAATCCTGACAAGAATCACGTGTGCCAGGTTTCCTGCTGTCAGGTAATTAAAAAACAGTTGAGAACGGAGGCTCAGTGGGAAAACAATCCAGAAGATTTAACATGCAGCTAATGCATCCTAACTTTGAGGATCCAAAGTAGGAAGAAAAATCCATTTATAACTTCCTAGCAGAAAGAGGAACTGAGCCTTCCTTTCAGAAATCTAACTTTTCTTTAAGAGCAGTTGGTTACAAAGCATCCTACTCGTAACTATTTGGGTTTGGTTTTGTTGTTTTTTTTCTTCCCTCTGGAAAGGGCACATGAGCCATAACAAAACACATTTGACTCAAATAGCCCAGTCAGCTACTAGATTTTATTCTAAACAATTAAAGATTGCTTTGGATTGCAAGGGAAAAAGCTCACTTAACGAAAGCAAGTGACTGAAACTCAGCAGCACTGAAAAGAACACCCAACAGAGACCAAATATAGCTTCAACATATATTCATGGTCTGTCTAGAAATGTCTTTGATGTTAAACCTCATATGGCACACTTAGCATTTTTTATAATTCATTTCCTATGGAAACTAATGAGCTTAAGGGTGAAATTACCTCATTGAAAGTCAAAATGGTGAAGTGTGAAGAAAAGAAGGATGACCTGAAAAGCAGATTTAGAAGCAATCTTTGCATATTAAGCATCGCTGTGGGAAATGGTATAATTAGTTTTCTTCAGAAGTTATTCCTTGGAATTGTGTAAGTGGTATTTCAGCCCCTAAACATCATGCAGAAAGAATGTTAGATAAAATAGGTGGAAAAAATGCAAAGTCCCCACACATTCTTTTTAAAACCAAGAGATCCTTTTCCCAACTTCCAGTAACATAGTGAATGCTGGTTTATTTTTAGAGGGCAGACTGTAGAAAATAAGGCCCCCTTCCAGCATGAATTTTTAAGAGGCCATAAGAAACCAGATTTTCAGAGCACAATTTAGAATTGAGCATTCTCTTCTCAAATGCCTAACTCCTTTTACTTGAATCCATTTATTTCCCTAAGCTCTTGCTGTAGGCTAAACCATCTGCGCTACACAGTTCTACTGAAGACTAGGAATTGATACAAAATGGATGTATTTTGTTTGCAGAATGAATGAGCTAATGATTGATCTTTGAATGTCAAATACCAAGATTTTTCTGTTAACTTCAAGGAAAACAGTATCAGAGCTTAAACACAAATTATCTTACACAAGTGCCGATTCAAATACTTGAGACACACCGAGGGCTCTCAGATTATCACTGACTGTTGAGATGAGTATATTGTCAGCTATTCCAGCTGCAAAAGGCCATGTATTGTATTCTCTTTCTTGCAGTTATGCTACCATCTTTCTTTATTCTTTAGGGAGGAAGTGCCCGGAAGAGCTTAGGCTGTGCCAGAACTGATCACTTGATGGGGCATAAATACAAAATCAGTAGATTCCTCAAACTCTATTAGTTACAAGCCATTTGTTGACATAACACAGTACAAAACACTTAAACCCACCACTATAAGTGCTGGGCAAGCCAAAACCGTTACAAGTTTTAGGGGCTATCAGCTTGTCTTTATGGCACGCAGAACAACATAGCATTTTCACTTTTATGTTACTTAACCATGAGTTTGAATTTCTCTTAAATTTAGTCTGAAGAACAAATGACAGCCGGTTTAAGAACAGCAACACCGATTAGCCACAACATTAAAGGATACCCAGCTTCAACTGCGGGAATGGCAGCAGCACAAAAATCCGGTGATGCTAGACTGTTATTTGAAGCTTAACAACTCTGGCATTGCTGTCTTCCACCTCAGACAGAACGGGCCGCAGACAATTCCTCCTATTTACTCAGCAAGGGAAGAGTTCTATTCGGAAAAAGTCCTATTAATAGTAGCCATTTGAAATCTTATCATTTACACAAATTAGATCATTGTAAAGATGAACACAATATAACAATAATTTTCTCTAGCCTGCTGTTAAATCAATAGTGGTATAATGCTTGTCACTTCAGTGTTTATGGTGTTGCAAGATATTAAAATGGTATCCACTTTTTTAAGAGTAGTAAACTTTTTTTTTATTTACTAGCACCCTGAAATCATCTTGTTACTTAATAGTTTTTGGCTTATATCACTCTGTAGAGATACTGATGATCCTTTGTGATCTGACACTGTTAAGAAAGTTGGAGAGAATTTCTTGGAATGACAGAAAAACTCCTGTCATTTTCAGATACTACAAATTCAAGGATGATATTTGGTTGTAAAATCTCAACTTTCAAATAACTAATACCTTGACCGAGCATTAGAAAGTGTTGCATAGATCCATTTCTGTGGTGACAGAACATGCCACAGAAGAAACAGTCAGCTTCAGTGATTTTTTTTTTT
>VYZM01010234.1:1118011-1134340 GCA_013398915.1 Dromas ardeola
CTCTAGACATACAGCAAAAAATGTTTGCTGTTGGAAGTAAAGGGGAGATATTTTGGTGCCTGGGAATCCCTAGGTCAAGCATCAGCTGCTTTAGTACCATAAACCTTGTGAAAGCAGTGTTCCAGACACATAAGTACAATCATTGCAGCTGCACTCATTGGGTCATGGACTGCTTTATCTCCTGACAAGATCTTAGTCAGAAACCTGTTTTCTCTAAAGCAACAGCCAATTCGTAATTAGAAAAGGTAATTTCACAGATCTCACATAAAGTTGTTGCACAGTTCAGGACAGAACTGTTGGTCATTGACTGAATCTTACTGGACCTCTAGGAAGTTCTAATTTTAATTATTTTTTATTGACTGCTCAAGGTTCAGTAGGATAGGCAATACACTTGCCAAGACAATTACTGGCAAGAATGGACTTACCTGAAAACAAAAATAAGACTTATTCTGGCAATGATGATGGAAACACTACCGGTAGTAACAGAGTTTGTGAAACTAGCTCGGTTTGTGCATTCAAACATAAGTAGATGTAATTCAGTGCACAACTTAAATAGACATACCTGATATCTGAAGATTCACTATCTACATCTGACAATTCCAACAAATCTTCAGAACTTCCTTCCTCGTCTGAAAAAGATCTCCGCACCTTAGGTTGCAACATGTCTTGAGTAATTTTGTTTCTAGCATCCATGCTACGTACATCATCTTCATTACGACATTTATCTGGCACGAGAACCAAATTCAAATTTCAAGAGAAAAGAATAGCTTGCATCCCTTAACCCCACCCTACTTTATTAACACAATTACAATTATTGTGTTTTCATTTCCATAAGATTCATTTTTGGATAAACAGAGCTCTAGAAGATTTTAGTTAATGGAAGTGTAGTATCAGGCAACTTAAGTTTTGTTTTCAAGAGGCCACGATCAAAGTTCATTAAATCCATATTCAAGCATATTTTTCAGAAGTACCTTAGTTTAGGTAGTCTAATCAGTCAGTGTCCCCTATTCGATAAACTGATATCCTTCTCATGATTAAGCAAAAAAATAAAATTAAGAATTCTTAGCATACTCAGTTACATATTAAATCATGTTCAATTCTCACTCGGTATTTGAAATATTACAAGTTATTATGTCATATTAAATGCACTTGTTTTCTTACAGCCGCGTCACAGAAGACAGCAGAGTAATAATACATACATAGAAATTTAACAGACAACAGTCTGCGCATCCATCAATCACGCAGCTAATGTGTGAAATACATCAGATTCTGTTACACGCACTGTTCAACTTGCCTGGATGCTGAATCAGATAAGCTTCAACCAAGTTGTTCAGTATGTGATTTTTACAAATACGTTCTACTGGACAACGACAAGTTGGACATAGAGAAGATCTTTCCATCCATCCTGAGTAGCAGGCAGCACAAAAAGTATGCATACAAGGCTGCAAGCTGGAAAACACAAACATGAAAACAATGAAAGAAAAGAAGTCAAACCACAAATCTTCCATTTTTCAGATACATTCATAATGCTCAAAAAACTGTTTAGTATTGATTTGACTATAGAGATTGGGGTGGAGTCGGGGGGGGGGAAGGGACTCAGAAGGGCTTGTGAAAACCCTAAATATCCTGGCCTCCTCAAACAGTTGTCACTGAACTTCATATATTATTACCACATGATTACAGCTTTTCTCATACATACCTTACACAGTCATGCAGCAGTTCTTGGCAAATAATGCAAGTTAGTGTTTCTTCCATCTTATCAGGTTTCACATTTGATGTTTTTGCATCTTCAGAGCCAATTTTAATTATACATTCACTTGGAGTTGCTGGTGGAAGATTTGGACAAGCATCTTCATCTAGAAAGACAGAAGATTCCACAGTAGTTTTTGAAGCTTTTTGAAATTCTTTTTTTTAACTGTTAAAAAAAGACCTGAAAGATATATACTGATTCAGTGTTCACTGGTAATGGTCCCACTAAAGGTTCTTGCTTCACACATAACAGCTTCTGCTACTGAAAACATTCTTTTCACTGGACCAGAAATCAAATCAATAAGTATCAAGAAACAAATTGAAGAAAGACTGATGACAGCTGACCTGACTCAATTTGGGGCAGGAGGGAGTGAGGGGGGAGTTTTTCTTTTCTTATTTAATAAAATACTAAAACATAAAATAACATTTTGAGTAGGAAAAAAGTTACCTATCCCCTACTAACATAGCCTTTCAATACCTTCTAAGTTTGATATGCATTTTGAATTTATTTCATATTAATAAAGAAAAATAAGCACAGAACCTTATGTTTCTGGCAATCTCACTGGGCTTCTATGAAAAATGGACGTAGCTTTAAGTTTCCAATTAAGTTTTTTAAACCAACTTTCAACAATAATGTCAGAGTGGGCAGGATAGGTTTTGCAATACTGTAGTATACTAGCCTCCTTTTAGTTTCTTCTTAGCAGGTTCCAAACCTTCCTCCTCCCCTGTCGTTCGAGAATCTGATTCTGCTTTTTCTTTGACAGTGATTTCTGAAGCGATTGCAGAAGTTTCAGTATTCATATCCTGCTTTTCATGTTCGTCATGCAGTGCTCTTAGACACACAGACTCTAAGATGGGGAAAGCAGGCACAGGAGTGAAAACTGAGGATTGTGACCCTGCAGAATAAAAACAGAAACATGAGCGTAGCTGCATACAGATGCGGGACATGTGACAACAACAGGTACTCAAACACTGATGATGCACACATATCAATCCAAACATCTGAACAGGAAAAAGTGGAGCAAAAAAGCAATGTCTGCATAACTATACTACGTGCATTCTGAGCCAATCTGACTAATTGAAAAGAGCTGGGGGAAAACAAGCTATTAGTTGTGTAACCCTACTTAAAATCCCCATTCCTCTTTAAATTGTAGTGTATTTATTCATAAGACTATTATCCACACCAGGTCTTCCTGACAAAGATGCCAGGCAGAGGATTTATGCAACATTGATCCCACGTAACAGGTCAGGATCACAGTGAAAGGCAAAGCTTTGTTTTCATAGGAGCATGATTAAAAAGCCCCAATGAACTGTTGACAAATGCCATTTTCTAGACAGCTGTTCCTGCTCCAGTTCTATTTTGAGAGTTATGCAGCATTGTAGTATTACACTTGCCAACTTAATGCAGGATACTAGACTAGGAATCCAACGCGGTATATTTTGGCCTTAGAGCTCTAAGCAAGGGAAAGGGGACTGGCGACGGGCAGCAGTAACAGTGACAATTAGAGTAGTTTCTCAGGGTGACTGCATGAGCGCAAGCGCTCATATCTACTTACTTTGTTATATGAGCCACATAGATTTGATAAGTTTTCACCAGTGCTCCACTACCAAACCATACTGTAAAGACAGAACAGTTTGGGATTTACGTACATTTTCTGCCCCTCTGAGCATAAGCAATTCGCACAATTGCCTTACTCATCCACCAGGATTTACCCTGTCTACTCATAGAGGGAAAGCTAAAATGCACACATCCACCTGGTATTTTCACTAGAACTTAACAAAGCAAATGCTAAAGACCCAGACAGGGGTAAGAGAATTATCTGTTAAAATTCAAAACTAGAGTAACAGTTGATGGGATATCAAACTTTGAATACTTGACACAATTCTTACCAGATGTAGAAGGATTATCCTGCTGAACAGATGCAGACTCAATAAGAGAGGTAGAAGAAGCATTAAAGAGGTTAGATGTAGAAGTAGATGGCTGTGGTTCCTCATAGCAAGACTGAGTAGCTGACGGTGATGAGGTAATTTGGGTCTCATCATTACTTCTTCCTGTACTTGAGGTATCTTTGGTCACATGGCATTGGTTTTCTACATTAACTTCTACAGTTGGAAGGGGGGAAAGGAAAGAAAAAGATCTGTGTGACAGTCACCACATCATGGCTTCAAAATTCCAAGCAATCAAACTCTCTCAAGAGGGTTACATTATCCATTGGAGCTTAGCTGCTCTTCACTGACCTTGATTTACTTCCTTACCTACTGGTTCTTGAGTTGCATCGTGTTTTGTGTTTAAGGATTCATAAAGATAAGCAACATCTGAAAGAGATTAAAAAATATTGATTAGAATCTTTAAACAAAAATTCACTAGCTTTAATCTCACATAAACAACTTCTATTCAAAAGTGTCTGCTTCCCCAAAGTGTCTGGCAATGGAAGAGACAAACGAGGGGTCACCTCCATAGTACAATGTTAATACTCCTACTTAGGAGGCAATTAGGAACAGCACAGCAAGATCTTTTCTTCTCAGGAAACCAGGCAGAGCAGCTTTTGTGTGACGTTTCACTTGTGCCAGCCATGGAACCAGAGGCTTAATCATTTCTTAAACCTAAAATCTGCTCTGTGTCAGAACAAACTGTATTTCTACTGATACTTCAATGAAAGATCTTTCAAGCAGCTTATTACTTCCGAGCTCACTTCTCAACTTCTTCAATCAATTTTATTTCATTCCTTCGTGAGATACATGAACTCTCAAAAATACAGATTAAGATATGCCATAAGTTTCACTTAGAAACTAATTTAGTATCTATTAATAAAACTAACTGGATAATATCCCTTTCTTCTCCATCCTGCTTCAACCTAATACACTTCCAAAGATTCCCCTAACTTGCTACTTTTTTTTTCCATCTCCAGCCACCTAGAAGCAAATAAGACTTTCTTAGTTTGTAGCAACCCTTTTTCTGATCGGAAGTTAAGAGTATTGTCTCCTTCAAAACTACTCAGAACATCCAAATAGGCATGCCAAATCTAAATTCTCTCTTTGTCTTGGAAGATGGAGAAGCTGAAAAAGTAGAATTGAAGGCTTGGTAATTCATATACTTGTTAATCCAAACAGAAATCAGTGATTCAGTTCATTACAAAGTACCTGGAAAATTCACGTAAGTGGGTTCTTCCGAATAGCATCAACTGCGATAGTGCCATCTTAGAAAGGATTTGTGAGATAAACAAGCCATACAAACAGACAAATAGAGCTTATCACTGCCTCCTTTAACTTCTACATCAGACAGCATAAATTGTTCTGATCTGTCTGTATAAAAATTAACAGTAATTTCATAAAGGAAGTATTTCAGTAGTGAGTATATACATAACCAGAATTTTTTAGATTAACAGTTCATATGTCTATTACTGTATGAAAATTGTAAATAGTCTTGTGTTTTACATTAAATATCATGCTGTACATGTATCTAATACTACACCCTTCTATCTCTCAGTACATGCAATTATCTCCACAATAATAGTGGAGCTTGTGAATATACAAAGACTGCTTTTTCACCTTAAACTTCCACATCAGAGCTATCAAATACAGTAATAAGAATTAAGATTTAAAATGCCTCTTTCATCTGAAGTCTTTTCCAGAAAGTGAGTGCTCTCTACTAAAATTTAAATATTACATATTTCACAGTTAAAAGAAGAATTGCATGCTAACAGACAAAGCAGTTGGCTGGGGCACAACAATACATATGTAAAATCAGAGCTTGCCCATTGCCTTTCTCCCCATTTATCAAAGTTGAGCCCCATCTGTTATTTCATAATAATGAGTAATTACATTCTTTCTGTAAATCTTTTCAGTCAGTGTTGAATTTAATGATCCTATATAACTGAATGAGATGAAATGGTATGAAGTGAGAAGGTATGAAATGAAAATTCTGCTCAAGAGTCTCAAGAGTTATATTTCCCAAATAATTTATGAACATCTTTAAGACAGATGCCAACATAGATCATTCATAAAATCTCTTAATAATTTCATTCCATTGCAAAACCCGAGCAATTTACACCTAAACCTCAGCCCCTGACTTCTATCAGTTAACACATGAAAGAACATTATTTCCTGCCTAACAATTTAACAATGGCTTGGCTTATTTAAAAACCTTTGAAGAAGGACCCCCATTATTTTTTTTTATTTTTTTTTTTATTTTAAAGCCTAATTATGCTATTTCAGTTGTATCATCCTGAAAAGAATTATAGGCATGCAAGGCATGACTCTTCTTTAAGGCCACACAAATATTTATCCAGGTTTACTAATTCTGCTTTCACTCCAGGGCTTTCCCCACCTCCCCCTCATTTTGCCTCTTCCACCTTCAAAAAAACCCAAAACCAACACAAAACAAAAAGCTTTTGCAGCCTTTCCTTCTGGTGCCAAAAATTGCTTCAGCGTGATATATAACATATCACTTCCTATCCCTGCAATCTGACTTCTAAAAGAAACACTGAGCATGTGATCTGGACCTCATTAGTTACCATTCCATGCATTAGTTCTTCCAAAACTACTTCTAGGGACATTTCAATCTCAGACAGTTGCTCAGACTTGTCCCTGTAAAAATTGGCACATCCATGACGTCTTCTACAGAGGCTTGTTTTTAAACATTAACAAATTATTTGTCTTAAAATTGAGTAATTCTGTTTTAATTGTACTGATACTTCTTTTCTCTCATGACTCAAAAAAATGACTCAGTATGCCATTTAAAAAAAATCATTTACTTACTGTTCTCTGGCTCATTTTTTCTGTAAACAACATAGATCACATCCCCAGTCTGTAAAGGGTATGTCTGCTTCTTCACCACTTTCAGTTTATTAATTACTGTTCCATTAGTACTGTAAAGAGAAAGAAAAGGTAACTTCGCATAAATGTTTTCATAATTACATAGGAGCGAGCAGGAAGGGAAAACACAAGATACTTTCAATCAAACCATTGGCTCTAAAAAAAAGTGTAAGCCAGGATCAAAAAAAACCCCAAAACATCCAGAAACAAATAAAAAGTTTGTCCCAAAGTCAGAAATGCAGAGCTACTAGGGCTTCAAAGCTCATTTGCAGCTACTGGTAAAGAGATGGTAGCTGACAAACAGATAGACAGACCAAAGATCCCTGACATTTTGGCCAATGTCTCAAAATATTTAGATGATTGTTTCTGTACAATAATCTCCACCCTTTAAGTATAACACAGGAAAGGGTAATAGGAGTTTATGCAAGAAGTTCTAGGTTATGTTTTACAATTAACACTGGGAATCTCCTAAGACATTCTGTGATGAAGGAACTTTTCCTGTACAGTCAGGGATGTTATAAAACATTAATTTTTCCTCCCCTCTTGCTTCAAATAGTAAAAAACCTAAAATTCCGAGGTTACTTAGGCTGTCTGCAACTCAAAAGTAAGAAGTTAGTATGGTGGAAACACAGTTATACGCAATTAAAAGATGAGTTGGAATGAATTATTTTGATATTGATAAAAGCTACGAGACTCATGGAAGAAATTAAATTGAGGAAGAGGAAAATGCACGGCATTGCTGATTAATGGCGGTATCTCTGCTCCTTCACTATGGGTGGCACTTTATAACAGATTCAAGTTATTCAAGTATTGAATAATTCCAGCTCAGTTGCAATAAGCCTCTTTCAGAGCAGCAGCATTCTAGAATTTCAGATTTCTGCCATTCCAATTCTCAGCAATTAGTACCAAATATAAAAGAACAGAAAACCTGCGTCTTCCCCTCAGCAAAGCAAGCTGTTGCATGAAATAACAGCAAACCTCTGCCGCCACCTCCTGGAGGTCCCCACTTGTGCCTACACAACACAGCCTTCCTCAAACAGACCAGTTTCTCTGTAGAGGAGAGGGATGGTTATTTAGAAATACGTGCCTTCCCTTCTCATTGTTTTCCTTTTAAAAATCAACCTGGAAAAATCTCTTGTCATTTAGTAACATGAACAGAGAAATAAAACTAGAACTTCCTACTGTTGACTTTTCTTGGACACAAAGTCAAAAGCATTACATTAGAAAGTCAAAAGGAAAAGAAAGCCCTTTTGAATCACTACAGCAAGTCTTGATCAAGGTATGAGTTCTTGCTCTTACCTCTGCAACTGCTTTCACTATCTACATGGTTGAACCAACTAATCCGACATAAATAACAAAATTAAAAATGCTACTTTAAACATCAAGAAACAAACAAAAAAAATCTTTGGGTCACATTGATATTTGCTCCATTACCTTCAAACTTCTCCTATAAGCAAGAAAACTATCTTAAGCTTGCCTTTTATACCTCAGGCATACAGATGTTGAGTAGCCCAAAAGACATAAAGACCAACCAACCAGCAGAACAGAGACATTACTAAAAGAATTACAGTGTTGGCAATTAAGAGGAAAAAAGAATTTTAGTCAGTCTGTTAGAAACTATACTCATTTTTAATTTAACATTGATGCTAGTGATAATATATTAAAAATTTTACGTCAAAGCAAAAACTGCACCTCCTTCAACTGTCAAAGAAACAGCAAAGCTTACAACAATCCCTGAAACCTGTCAGAGGCTCTTTAACAAAACTAGGAAACACCAAATTTGACCTCCTTAGTTTTCCAAAAGGCAAAACAAAGCATGCATCTCCCATCTGCCGTGTTTTACACCTTCTTTTGCAATAAAACAGCTGAACTCAAGTAACAAGAATCATCTCTTGCTGAGGTTTTGCTTCTACGGGCAATTCCTAGTCCTAGCATTTCACTAAACATAGGGGAAAAAATGTCACAACAATGTATTTTATGAAGTTGCTCTGTCATGACCACCAAGTGCAAGATGGTTATGAGGGACAATAACTCAAGCGAGGTATTCTTGGAAAAATAATAAAAGAAAAAAATATCACTAAACATCCAGTAACAACTCGTAGTTGATCTCACAAGGCAAGCTGCAGAAACAGCTACCCAAGATCCTAATTGTCAAATTGACTACAAATAGCTGAATCTTTTCAGTTCTGCAGAGTTATACAGACTTCAATGAGAGCTGACTAACAAATTATTTGGCATCCATGAATGAAATGAAATAGGAATAAACTGATACCACTTAACACAGAAAACCATAAGCTTTTCTTAAATACATTAGCAAACTTAAGTAGTTTGTATTTACATCTCAGCCAACAATCAAAGGGAAAAAAATATCCATCTCCCCCAGATAACTGTGTTAGTCTTTCATTTCCAGTTGCAGGATTTACCATGAGGCATTTAACAGATATAGTAACATATCCGACTAATGTTGTGGGTATTTTTTAAATGGACACGCAGGATAAATTACGGCATTTGTACACTCCTCTGATGTTTCAAATTAAAGCAAGGTCTCCTTAAAATAAGTAGAAGGCACAATGAGAATCTCAAATATTAAGGCCAGTCATTAAGACTTAATATTGAATTGATACCAACTGGCTGTATAATTTTTAAGATGCTGAAGACAAATGGTAATATTGGATATAAATTGTCTGTGTTGTGAAACAATGTCACAAAAGTTCCCAGTGTCACTTTTCTAAAGAGTGGAAGAAACAAAGGCAGGCCTTGACTCAATCCCAATGCGGTTGATGACTCCACAGTTTGATCAATGAACCATACATTATCTTTACTTCCCAATCCCAGCCGTTGGGCAGAATTGATGTGAACAGCTACATTTCACTCAGAACAAGCTTACTTTTGAAGTAGGTGAACGGTCTATGTGTTGCAACATACCTTTGTATCCTTCTGAGAAAAACGCCAGTCTGTTACCTTTTAGTAATTACTAGTGTCCATCCAGGAAAACAATGTCATTTACAGTAAAGCTTCTGGGTTAATAGTTTTAATAGTTATCTGCTATTTAAATGCATATTATCCTGAACACGCTGTAAACTGAAATGAGTTTTGAGTTCCATTATGTTAGAGAATCTCTTCTGTACTGTCAGTCTCCAGTCTTTTAATGTTTACACAAATAGTTTTGACTTGTAGGGTGAGGAGAATTTAGTGGCAGGAAGAACACCAGCACCAACTGAAGATAAACCTCCGATTTACCCACAGAAAGGGAATATCTGCTTGCCTACCGCATAAATATCAGCCTTGTGTAAATAGTTTCCTGCTCTGAAACATCACTTACTACTTAGAATCCTTAAAAAAAAAAAAATCCTAAATGACAACAAGGAGGTCTTTAAAAAAAATTAACTTAGTTGACTTTAAAATTTATTTTTCAGAATGGAGAATCTTACAATTGCTTTTACTTAGGGCAAGTCAACTACTGCCTCCACTCTGTTGGGACAGCTTGTATTATTTGTTTTCTTTCAAGCAGTATAAAGCAACTAGTACATGGTTTGGAAAGTAAAGCAGAAACATACCCCAAAAAAGGGCGGGTCTGTGAATATTTTATTGTACTATTTGCTAATTCTTGGCTTTTGTTACTTGCAAACTTCTCTAAGTTTTGAGTTCTCTACACATTTTCTTTCACCTACAAATTTATGGTAATGTTTTCCAAAGTAGATCCAAGAACTTGTTATGCTACCAGGGAGATAAAAACCAGCGTTGGCTGTTTGATGATATTCTTTGGGTTAGCTACAATACAGAAACAAAGTCCACTCAGTTCAACTGTCCCACACTAACTGCCTCCTTCGATGCATTCCTCTTCACCAGAAAAATCTGAGCTTGACCACAGCAATGATTCCAAACTATTTTCCACTTCAGAAAAGAAAAAGCTGATGTTGCAGTATTTTTCTGAGACTCTGGGAATCTGTACTGCCAACTCAAACATTCAAAAAATCTTCTTTCAGCCTGCTTGATTTTATGGAGCTCATCTGATATTTGGCAGAAACACTGGAAGACACAGAAGAAAAGACCGTCTTCTGCGAGTAGTCAGATCAACCCATTTAGATCCTTGATTCAGCAAATGGTAGCCACACTTCATACCAACTTGCAGGCAAGCAGGACACATAAAGGATCTCGTTCTTTTTTGTTAGATACATAGAAATGTAACATGCACAAGCAGCTAATTGGTAGTACTCCATAGATGCAGCCTTTCTACTACACTACTATTGTAACAAACCCCACCTTTCCATGAATATATCATATAGAAAATTAACTTTAATTTGGCTCTGCTAGTTTTCTGCTGGCTGCACCTTCTGCCTCAGGGGGAAGGGGAGTGTGCATGTGTAGGAGAAAAAAAAAGGCAGGAATGTTTGTGCATCATTTACAATTCCTTTAGCTTGTATTATCATGATATTGGTCTAAACTAATCCTACCAGCTACATGCAACTGAAACTAGGGATGGTTTCTCAAGCTTAGATTTACAGCTATGCTCTGAGACTGCCATGATAGGCAAACATGGCTTGATCTGTTGTTTGAGATGTCTTGATATTTGGGATGACATTGGAGAATGACAATTATAAGCCATTTCCTAGACATCCTAGCTAGGCCTGACACTTTTCCCCCAAAACTGAGCATTCCATCCCACAGCTTCTGGGAGTATAAGCCCTCAAAGGATCTATGCAGGGACTCACCCTGGTTATTTTCTCTAGCTACAACCTAGAAGTGAGGAGGAAATACACCCTCATCGAGCCTGTGGATGACATCGAAGCAGGGGCAGAGCTGGGCTGCCATTCAGAGGCACTTAGGCAACAAGCTAGAGGAATGGGCTGATGGGAACGTCATGACATTCAACAAGGACAAACCCTAAGTCTAGCACCTGGGGTGAAATAACCACCTGCGACAGCACAGACTAGAGACCAACCAGCAAGGGTTCTTGGTGGATCTTATGAATAAGCATAAGATCATACACCTTGGACTTCTGCCTAGGCACAAGTCAGCAGCATGCCCTGGCAGTGATGAAGGCCTACAGCACACTTGGCTGTATTAACAGGGGTATAGTCAGAAACTCTAGTGAAGTGATTATTATTCCCCTTTACTTGGAACTTTGGGGTGACCTAGTACAAGGAAGGTTTTGATAAACTCGAGCGAGTCAGTGGATAGCCACTGACACAGCCAGAGGGGCACAAGCCTTATGAGCTAAGGGGCTAGCAGAACTGGGCTTGTTTTGCCTGGGAGAAGAAGTACTGATGAGGAAGTTACCAAGACAGAGACAAGTTCTTTGCTGAGGTGACAAAGGTCATAAATTGAAACAAGGAAGATTCAAACAGGATGCAAGGGGGAAAAAAAAAAAAAAAATCACTACGAGGATAATTATGGTCTGGAATAAGGGCCCTGAGAGGCTACAGAATATCTGTCCTTGGAGGTTTTCATGACCTGACTAGAGAAAGCCTAAACAACCTAGTCCAAATCCAGTGGTGGCCCATTTTTGCCAGAGTTTGAACTAAGTGGCCTCCTGAGATCTCTTCCAACCTGAATAATTCTATATGTTTTGTTCTACTCGAGGAAATAAAAAAGAAATGCATAGCCCAAGTAAATCTCTGGAAGTGAGTTCCTCACCCTGAAAAAGACTCCTTTTAATAGCAACATAGCTACTAGTTGATCAAGAGACAGAAAAGGAGCAGAGGTGAAAAAATTCTGCTGCAAGAAATACATCAACTAAAGCTCATACATTCTGCCAGTGCCCCCCCAAAATGTGCATGCCATTCAATTAGACAGTTCAAAGGTTTCTCAGAATATTCTTGGAGGGATTTTTGTCAACAGCTCAGCAGGTATTTGATACTAACCCTGAGCTACCAGAAAAATATATTTAATTGCATTCTGGGATGCTGGAGCAGGGATTCATCATGATAGCCTTCATAACCTCAAATGTGAAATTTCCTCTTTATTTATGTACATCAATACATTTTGAAGTGTCTTCTTTGTCTTTGGGTAGAATACCTTCCAGACATGAAAAATGTGGGAGCTGGCAGAAACGTATTATTTGTTTCTTTACTGACTGCAATAACCCGGCAGAAAAAGAATGTGGTTTACAGAAGCATTTTAAAATGTCACAGAGTTCTTGAAATGTAATAAACCAGAAGCTTTCTGCAATCTTAGACAAAAAATTTTTGTCAAAAATTAAGCAGATGAGAGTTTGAAGAGGGTTACAATCTCCTCCTAACACCATTCCATTCAAATTCCTATCTCAAATTCTATAAAGGAGACTCGAAAACAAACTAAAATCCATTGGAAAACACCCACAACCCCTGCAGTGCTATTTGTACTCCCACAGTAGCCTTAGAACTCTACAGGAAATAGCCTCACCGGTATAGCAAGTTCACTGGCCTTCAGCGTGTGAAGAAGTATGTAATTATCTTTATATACTAGAAGTAGTTCCACTAAATTAGCTTAGCTTTTTAACAGTAGTTCCAGTGACGTATGCGCTTAAATCTTTCCACATTAAGGGCCTTAGTTTTCACACCCCTAACTTAACACAGAAACACCCAGAAGAGAAAATAATCATTCTGGCTAAACAAAAGAAAACAAAACCGAAATATCAAGAGTAGAAATCCAGCAAACATCTTTTATGATTAAATTAGACTGAATAGGCTCCAATCTCCATCTGACATGCACACCACCACTGCCAGGCTACTACAGTATCTATGGAATACAGACTACTGATATTTTGAATACCAGAAAGATGTATAACAAGTGCAGATTTTTACTCCACATCTATTTATGATCTGAGATTGTTACTGCACGTATTTTCTTCCCTACACAAGTGCCTGAAGTGAGGCACACTCTTAAGAATGCTGGCATCGCTTTTTTCACAAGTCTAAAGAAATATGCTACAGAACTATTACATCAACAGTATTTTTCATCCAGTACGTTATGAATTCCTTTGTAGAGAAAAAAATATACAGAAAGAGCCAAAAACCCCCCAAACCTAGCTCTAAAAGCTGGGGGGGGGGAAGAATCAAAAAAGAGAAGGATTTACTATTGATACCTCGAGTAATACACAAGATTTTACTTCACAGATCAAAACCAAAATAAGAGTAGAAGTTCACAGAAGAACCAACCTTGTATCTTCCAATGACACTTGACCAGATTCTTCATCCACTATGATTTTACAGTGATCTCCAGACACCAACTTGTTGCCAGGGAAAGATAAGTCACAACCTTAAAAAGAGAGCATATTTTCCAGTGTGCTTAAAAATACACATTACACAGACAGATCAGCATTCTACATGGCTATAAATGCACAACAAACTGACTCATGTACATCTGCAATAGTTCAAAACTTCTACTGGCATATAGGCAGCAACACAGTCTAGTATGTGAAACATAAATACAAGCAGTGAGATAGCTCCATGGGCTGCCATTAGCTTATTTCAACCATTTCAAGATGTTTTAGTTCCCTTTCCGCACCCTCCCTCACCCCCCAATCCTAGACCTTACAGGTGGAAATCAAATCACAATTACTCTGTTCTAGATTGGCACAAAGACAAGTTCACACTTATTTGAAGCGTTCAATCTAAATTCTAGAGGCATACATCACAGAGCACCCAGCTCTTTTTGGGGATTGGACTAGATGACCTTTAAAGGTCTCTCTTCCAACCCAACACATTCTATGATTCTTTTTCCACGTCATTACAACACTGTTTCATTGGATTTAACTTCTGCTTCATCCCAGTATATTGGGGGGAAGTAGTAGGAACTAACAGCTGATAAATAAGAGAATATCCCCATTCCATGTTAAAGTCTTTTTCTTTTATTTCTTTTTAAATAGGAAAAATTTCCTCACCTCTGTTGACGGTGCTATTACATTAATAAAGCTAAAGGGAGATTAAGAATCCAGGACTAAGATTCAGGGATATGCAGGAGAAGTGTAATGACAATGTTGACATGATAGAAACCTTCTTACCTACGACTCCAGAGCTCTGAGCAAATCTAGTATTTTTACTTCCTTTTAAGATTGAATGTTCAAGGCAATGCTCAAGGTTCCCTAAGACACTAATCTCTCTCACAAATGACTCAAAGTACTTGTTTACACAAAAGTTATAATTAACAAACATGATTCACTTCCACCTATTCACACTTGAAGTGCGCTGTATCTCAACTTGCAAGAGCAACGTATCCAGAAGGAAAGTAATAGCCACTACATATGCTAATGACGATTTCTCACTAGTCTACTCCTGATACTCAAGGAACAATTGACAGCTAGAGAGTTAACTGTTGCCACACAACTTGTGATGCTAGCAAGCGCACTGAAAGTGAATAGACTACATTTTGTTCAGGAACATGCCAACATTTCCATTCTATTCTATGGAGTTGGACTTACATATGAGAGCAGGAAGGACGAAATGCTCTAAACAAGCATTTCTAATGCTCCTGAAGATTTTCTAAATAATATTTATGACCCAAAGCTTGGTATTCTTGTAACCACTTATTTTATTAATGCATTAGCAAACAGTTATGGAAGCAACAGAACACGCTAAAAAAATTTTCTTTTTCTGCAAGATAACCCTCAACTAGACCTCAATTTGAAGAATTTACCTACAGCTTAGATAATGATAAGCAATCTAAATGTATGTTACCAAATGTAAACAGGCAAAACATTTTTCCTACAATGCATTATCTGAATTTCTTGTAGAGCTATAGCATCTGGTGTTTGTTCGAGACTATTTACAGTATGTGACCAGTCAGTCAAATAGCTTGAACTGATGAACAGGAAACTGAGAACTAGTGCTGTCAGGGCAGAGTAAAAAAATTAAAACACTGCAATGATTGTTTTAAATACAGTAAGCATTAAATCCTTTAAAATAAAGGCAAGTAGTAATAGCCCTAGACTCCTAGAACAAAGCTTTCAAATACACTCTCCGAGAAACTTCCAGTGCTCGTTAGCAATCTTTATATGGCCAGAAGAATTAAGGGCTTTTATGTGGGCATTTGCTTTTCTGTGAAGCACAAGCATTTTGCATTGCAGTTCCAACTTATTTAACCACAGAAACAAAATGAGAACATAAACAGGACTGACACACAGAAACCCTTCTGAATCAACAACTGTTTTTTCTTATTTGTACAAACTGTCACAGACAACTTAAAAGGCATATTCACTTTTAAACACGCACAAGTTGGTAAAAAAGAAAAGGTCAGTGTAAAACCTCCTCAACACGCAGAGACAAGAGGTAAATTAGGCACAAGGGACGGTCTTGCAAACACCTCCAACAGCTGAAACCACCAAACCAAACTAGTTTCAGTCCACCTTCCAATGTTTTAAAGGCCAGGAGAGGGGACCGCTGCTGTCCCCCGAACACCGCCCTAAGCCGTGTCCCTGTCCCACCTTTCTTCCGACCAATTGTCCACTCTCTTTTCAGCAGCAGGACGTGCGGCTCTGCCTCATCAGCACCCAGCCGGATCAGCTTCCCCCAGGGCTGCTGCTGCCGCCGCTGGCTCTGCTCGCCTCCTTCCGACTGCTCCATTTGGATTCACATCTGACAAAAACAAACAAAGCGAACCCACACCCCACCGTCACGCAGCACCCGGGGTGGTCGGGGGGAGAGGGCTCGCTCGGGGCAGGCAGCCCCCCGCCTCCCGGGGGCCGGGCCCTGCGCGCCGCAGCCCCTCACGCCCCCGGGGGGTCCCCCGGCCCCTGCCCTGCCCGCTTCCTTTTGTGTGGAGCCGGGAAGCCCTCCCCCTAGGCCA
>VYZM01010234.1:1135148-1151126 GCA_013398915.1 Dromas ardeola
AAAAAAAAAAAAAGATGCAAAACAGCAACAGAACCTTCAAAACAAATGGGGAAGTGGCAGATCTCCTCAGTTCCCCAACAGTAGCCCCGTCTCCTGCGGCCCTGCTGGGCCGTGCTCCCCAGCCCACCGCACCAAGCCCTCCCCTGTGGGGCCATCACCCTCATCCTCCTTTCCCCACATCCCTGCTGCCTCTTCCCACCCTCTCCATCCCACCGGGAGCCACCTCAGAGAGCTAAAATGACCAAAACCAAATTGATCCCTCGGTTGCTTACATCCTGCTCCCGCCTTAGGCCGGTCTTGGGTCTGGCAGAGTGGCACCATCTCTCCCCACCATGCGCTCCATGCTGCCTTCGCCCGCTGACCCCACAGCCGGGCTACCTCGGGCAGTTGCTCCTCGCGTCTGCCTGGTTTCCAGCCGGCAGCCGCCTTTCCCCTGACAGAGCCGTCCAAATAGTTGGAGCTTCTTCCTCACGGTTTGCTGAAAGACTTGTTATGCATCAGTCTTTCTTCCCTTGATCTCTCTGTTGGAGGATTCCACAACCTAACCCAAATCAGCTAATATAACCCAGCCCCATCAAAGGCTACTGAGAAAGCCAGTACCTGAAATTTGATGGTCCTTTCCCCCTTCGTGTAAAATGTGATCGCTGCTACACACTTGTTGATCTGCACGTTTCTCTGTATTGGTTTTGTTGTTTTCCTGGGACATTTGTACCACCACAGTCTTTTTAGGCCAATTAGCACCCCATTTCAAGTGCCTTCTTAGGGAAATGAATTGTAGTCCTTTTGCACAACATCAGTAGCAATGTTCTTAGTTGTGAATTCCTTTATCACATTCATCCGAAGGACTTTAATAGTTTTATGTTCATCAAAAGCGAGGAGGACGAAGCTGAGCTATCCTGCATCTCCCTGCTGGTTGCTGGTTAGCTTCTTAAATCAGTCATATAACATGTACAGAGGCAGTGAACCTCTTTTTTTTTTTCCCTTCACTCAAATGATTTTGAAGTTTGGATTAAATCAGAAGGCATGAAAACAGAAACAAAACACTGAAAACAAAACCGTTTGCAATTCTTTGCTTTGATACTCCTACTTGGTTCACATGCTCGAGTTCTCAGATTTTGCTTTTATCTTAACCTTTCATGGAAACCCTGGAGATCCCCTTGGCCACGTGAATCTCGGAGCAATATCAGCCTGTGCAAGAGCGCTGCACGGGACTACTGATACAAGCAAAATTATTCAAATACAAAACTGTTTAGATCTGCAGTTTTAGCTGATACCTAACGCACAGTGTTGCTTCACAGTTCTCAGTCACGTGGGCCCCAGTTCAGGAGGAAATGTAAGCACACGTGTAAGTCAAAATTGATGCACGTACTTTAGAGCTTTGCATTATTGTCCTTGGTCTATAACTCTTCCCTTAGTAATAATACGACCAAAAAATGGTTCTTTGAGGCCTGACTGCCTGCGTTCTTCCAAAAGCATTTGTCTGTAAAATACCCTGCTTATTTTCAACTTTCTCCTCACTGAGGACAAGTGACTTTTATACATTCAAAGAGAGGCGCATCAGTGGAAGTTACAATCACTCAAAAGCATTGTCATGGTGCTTCATTTTTATTACTGCTCACAGTGACTAGTAATTGTTATCTCTGAGTGGCAGAGGAAAATACCAGCACATGGGAGATGCAACTAAAAGCCCAACAACCAAATCTTTTGTGTAAACTGTACATTAGCTGAGGGAGGAAGTTGTTTTGTTATATTGTGGCATTGAGAAAACATATATTCCAAATATTCCTGCCAAGAGATCCCTCTGCAATCACACCAAGGAATTACTGTGCCTCGATGATAGCACAGTGCAAGCAAACGATTGGTTCAGCTCTTGCAGCTCTCCCATAGTATCCATGTAAAAAGACAGCAAGTGAAACATACAGCTAGCTTAACGAGTCCTGTGTGGATAGGAGACTCAATTAAAATTAAATTATACAACAAATTAGGTTTTAAATGCTGCGCTGCTTAGCCAGCCAGACAAATAATAATTAGAGATGTACTGATCTGCTGCTATGTGCCGTTGAACAGCAGACTGCTGTAACTGCTTTCAGTGTACACTGACGACATTTCCCTCCCAGCTCGGGGTAGTTTTATATGACATTCCAAGTAAGCCATCCGTCAATAGGCCCATTTTGTACTTGTCACCCTCCTGAGTTGGGCAGAATGGACAGGATCTTTTTCTAAAGTCCGTCTCTCCCATCTGGTCCATCAATTAATGTTTTTTTAGCAATATACCTGCCCCTCTTCTTTCTTTCTAGAATCTAGGCCATTCTAGATGGAATTAATTTTTAGGCTCTGAATTGTGTGGGTATACATATATTAGATTCAGGAGAAAAAGCAGCTACAAATATAGTTTCTTTTTTTCCCTACCTATAGCAGTACACATACCAGCAGTTTTAAAATACTCCATGATGCATAGATGGATACAAGCCAGAAACTGCCACCTCTGATACTGGTTCTAGCAAAAGAAATTTAGGAGTTCCTGATAAAGAACAACATAGGAATCAGTCCAATTGAAAAGGACCTGAAGGCAGCTATTCCAATCCTACTGTAAAATTTCAAATGTGTTTGTGTTGCATTAATGTCTGGAGCCCTCTATCACCTTGGGATAAATAACATTCAGAAAGACTGCTGCTGTTGAATTTTCTCTGCAATTTTTTTCACCTCTGGTGAAAGTTAATATTAAATTCTTAACATCAGATCTGGCAGATGCAACATGGAAAACATGTTTCATGATTAAACTAATAATTATGTGTTCTGCATGGAAAGGAAAGTATTTAAAGATCATCCTAAGCCAGCAAGAGTAATGTTATCATACAGCCATCTTCAGTTGTGGTTTCCTGCTGCTGGCAGCTTGTCTGTGGGTAAGGAAAAACAACTTTGTAGTGCAAAAGAAAACATACCAAGGACAGCCTTTTAGTCAAGCATTTTTCCAGATGCTGATGGCCCGGTCCTGCAGATAATCGATGTTCCTGCCATGCTGTAAATGAGAATGGACTGTTAACATGGAGGGTTTTCTGAGTCAGGCGGCCAGCCCCAGATCTCTTCCTTATTATGTGGTAGAGAAAGGAAGACAGCCAGAGACATCATATGAGAAAGCAACAGGAAAAGGATCATTTATGTCCTTTTTCTTATGCTGTTTATCCAGACATCCACTACTGACCACTGCTAGTGTTTGGGAAACTTTTAGTCTAGGGGAAACCAGCATGGCAGTTCCTGTGTTGCAACTCTCTTGCCTGCAACTCTCTCCACTGCAAAGCCTTTGAATTACCCATGAGTTACAAGGTTAAGCAGCAATGAGTTTAAGTATGTCAAAAGGAAGGACTCCCTGGGAAATGCAAAGGACCTTCCAGGAAAACAAACAAAACCAACACACCAAAATCATGCGCGCAGGAGCTAATGAATCAATGCAGTTGCCAGGAAGAAAGTCCTTTCAGCAGGGACCATGACTGAGCTTTGTTGCTGGGGCAGAAGGAGCAATGACGAGACTGGTCTGTGCCCAGCTGACAAACATAGATCAAAAAAAATGCAATTATTATTCATGCTCCGCAGGTTAGCCTCACTGGATGCAGCACTGGTAGATAACGTTCCCAGTTCTCTTTGAAACCCCTTTGTAAATGCAGGCAGGTATTTCCCAATGAGAGCTAGCAAACAATAATAATTTTAAAACCTTCTTGACGTTTCTTTTTAGAAATCACTAACATCCAGTTGTTTTGTTACATTCAAATAGAATTTTAAAGTTGTGTAAATACACATTTTGGCATTATTTACATCCTCCTTTTCTTGCAGCCTGGAGGGGAAAAACAGTTTAAAATTTTGCCTTTGGCATTTTTTAGTTTCTGGGCATCAAACTGTGTAGCTGGCTCGCAAGCCCAGCACATGGTAATTTCTGCCTAAGAAAGCAAACAATTCCACTGTATTAGCAAAATGGAAGTATTTCTAATAGCCTTAGGCTTTCTAAGTCATGGTTTTGTTCTGTTTTGTAAATCCAGGCACAGCCCTACAGTAAGGTCTTCCCCCATTTTACCTAGCATGAGCCCACCCTAGCCATGAGAGTAAGGAAGTATACTAATTCTTACATATATTGAACCAGGTTGAAATGGAGCCCTTTAATGGTTCTTCTTGTCATTTATAGGTGACATTCCAAGTTTTCTTTTTGATTGTTTAATTCATGATGTTAGAGAAATTCTCCAGCACTTCCCCAGTCACAGTCTTAGATTGACATGTTTAGTCTGAGGAAGAAGAAAAAAATTGCATGTATTATCTCAGGATGAAAAACTGCCTACAGAAAAATTACATGAATATTTCTGCAAAGGCTCCCTCTCCATAGACAATTGGGAAAATTTTCAGTCTAGTTAAATCAATTGCATCAAAGGGGATTTTTAAAATATTTCCTTCCTTTAAGTGTTTTCAAACATATTTCCTCCAGGGGGTGCCAAATTAACACCACTGGAAGGTAAAAATGTATACATTATCCACACCAAGGACATAACAACTGTCCATACTGTACATTTCACTGTACCTTGCGAGTGACGCAGCCCTCCAGCCTGAACCAAAGGCACCAGTGTTGAGAGTGAAGTTTCTCAGCTGTTCACTTGTGAGCCTCTCTTGAAGTTAGAAACAGTGCTGACGAGTCCTGCAATTAATGTCATGCACATTCCCTGCCGAGTTCAGACAGGACACATCCCTCAGAAAAGGGCTTTAAGAGGGGCTGAGTGGAGAAATACATCCATCTCAGCCTTTCAAAGAGAGAGACCTTGGGGAGGGGAGAAGTTACAAATGCAGTGACAGCTGTATGTAGCTTCAACTGGCTTATGAATAAGGGCAGAAACCTGGATGGAAGAACTAAAATGACTCAGAAAAAGCTGAGGAAAACATGGTCAGGAGTGTCATCAGGTTTTCTACGGGTCTGCAGGGAATGTCAGCCCCAAGTAGGATGTCTGTAAATGTCATTAAAGCAGAGGAGAAGTTTCACTGGCTCAGAAAATAGAGATCTATCACTTAAAACAGAAACCTTGCTTTGAACAAGCGACCACTTTATTCTTAGAGAAGTCTATTTACTACATGAGAAAATCGATCTAATCACTGTTCCCAGACAAAGGAGCAAGAGAAAAATAAATTGTTGAGAAGTAATATAATAACACATATACCTTTTCCACATTTCACTGCCCACGTTTTTCTTTTATCTACACAGCAGTTAAAATAATCACACAGTCCAGATATTTTGGATCCTTCACACACCACATTAGAAATATTACTGAAAGAGTGCCTGGTTATCTTCTACTTGACAGTAAAATCTCTGCTGGATGATTATTTAAGTAGAAGTCTCCAATAGTAAAACACAAACTCCCCAATATATACTTACTTTGTCCTCTCATTTCAAAATGTAACTTTACTTCTTTTACTTCGAGATTATCAAAAAAAGCCAACACTAGCGGCGAAAACAATATAATTAATCCATAACATCATATAAGTGTGGACATTGTTCAAATGAAAAAAACCCTAAATATTATATTAATCCATTATTAGGGCAATCTGAGATCCAGGGCTATCAGCTAACACTGTATTGAGATGCAGAAGGCATGCTCGTTATTCCAAAAAATCACCTCACTTAATTCTCAGCTGCATATACCAGTGGAGCACCGTTGCAGTCACTGATGAGCAATTTTGCATCAGCTGAAAATATGATCACTTGTCTAAACCAGGCAAAGCTTTGGATTGCTGTGGAAGCACAACGAATCCATGAACCAAAACCTTGAATGCTGGGGGTGGTTTCTGTGACCACAGAGGGAGCTGTAGCAATGGGCTCCAGAGGGAAGGCTTTCCTAGTCTTCCTCATGGAGAGTAGGGGCTGAAAGTTTTCAGCTCTTCTCGGGGATGGAGAGCACACTTTGGTGGAGTTCAGGGGGAAGCAGCTCACCCATCCCGGTACTCTGCCCCTCCCAGCTGAACATCTTTGTAATGCGTTGTATGTTTGCTATACAGCAACCCCAGGAAATACTGTCCCTGGTACAAGGGGGCAAATCCCTTTTCAAGCTGGATATGGAGAAAGGGAATGTAGAGGCAGAAAAGGTAACAGAAGGAAATGGGAGTGATGGCCTGAGAACAGTTCCTCCTCCCAAGCTGTTGGGGTAGGTCCTTAAATCACAGCCTGATAGAGCAGCAGGCTAAGTAACCTACAGTCAAGGTGTTTAATGAGTTTTATTTTTATTTTACGTATTGTACAGTGTAATGATCTGTAAATTGGCTGGTGTAGGCACTGAATGAGAGACAAGTATATAAGAACTAGCTATCACCTGCAATACATACCTGGAAGTTTAGTCATTGTTTTTGTAAATGATAGCACACCCTAAATTGCATCATCTTCAGACTAGACACTGGGATTAATGGAACATTTTATCTTGTTCCTTGCTTTCTCTCGATGCTAGGGTCTAGAAACACCTTGTTATTTTTATTTTGAATTACCTTTGGAGATGCAGGCTTGCACACTAACCTGGTTTACACTGAATTTCCTCCTGAGAAAGAGAAGAGTCCGTCTTCTCATCCTGTGTAAAAACAAAAGGTCCCATAACATGTTGTCTGGCTTATTATTGGCAGGCAGTTAGATCCATCGACCGTGGGGGATGGGGCAGCATTTTTTATTTTTTATTTGATTTATTAAAAATCCCTGCTGTGGATATTAAGAGGAAATCAGCCATAATTCAGGAGCAGGAGTTCTGATGGACAGTGAGATGGAAGGTTTCATATTAAAGCCTTAGGAGGCCAAAAAGAAAATTGAAAATCTGGAAGTATCGGCTGATGGGCTCTATACTTTCATTATAAAGAACACCAAACCCTATAAACTTCTTGGCGGGAGGGATAAGAGTAGAATCAAAACAATGACCTTGAGATCAGTCTCAGGCTAGGGAACAGTAGGCTTACAACAGATGCCAAGTAAAGGAGAGGAAGAGGAAATGCAAGTCAGATGTCATCTTCAACTTGGACCTCATTCTGGGCCCTCCTGGTCAAAAAACGTCCACATTTTTAGTTTCTTCCTGTATAGCAAAACATATATATAATCTTTTCTCTCCATCCATGCAGCTGGAACTCTTAACTAGGTTCTCTTCACTTTGCATCTCCACTGCTGCATTATTTTCTCCTCTGTTTTTGTCATTTGATGTCTCGCCCCATTCTTTTTCCTAGCCAGTGCTCTGCTTTGACCAGATCACTTTCTATTTACATCCTTCCTTTGATTTACCATTCTCTATTGCAGCAAGGAAAAAGGTATTAAATTCATTTCCAAGACCCATTTTGACTCATGTCCATCCAGCCTATCATCGTAAATCCGCTTTTAGGAGTCAGAGCTCACCTCTGATTAGCCCTATTGCCAATCTGTATCACCTCTTTGTTATGTTTTCGGGCAACTACCATATGCTTTTTTCTCCCAAAACTGCCATTCCTCCATTGTAGGAATGTTCTGTAACAGCTACAGAAATAAGTTAATCATCATCCTTCAAAGCTTTTTTTTTTTTCTCCTGTGATACCTACAAAAGCACCTGTCACCAGGTGACTAGATGGCATGCCCAGACCACAGGCTAATACACTAACTTTATCTTATCTTATTGTTTTCTTGTACTGTTCCATCTGCCTATCCCTGATACCCACTTGTTATCTCCTGTCACATGCTTGGCTTGGGTGGTCTTTGGCACGTAGACCCTCTTCCTGTTTCACACTTGTGCTATAGTAGAGACCTGGTCAATACTTCCAGCATGTAGGGAGTATAGCAGTGCAAATAATTAACACCAGTCTTTCCTCACTTCTAAGCTGATGGATATTGTTCTCCTCCAGTTCACCAACATAAAGTGATGAGTGGGAGAAGATGCAGTACTCTGCTGTTGTATAAATAGTGTGGCTAGAAAGGCTAAGGAGCTCAGCCTGCTGCTGTAAGGATGCTGTTGCTTACTAATAGCAGTCTCTCAGCCAGGAGGGAGGGTTTGATGGGTTCTAAAGAAGCACCGGTTCTCACGGTATGATGCATACAGCGATGCAGGGAGAAAGTTGATTTATGCATGGACTTTATCCCACATTTCCTCCTAAGCCTGGTCTCAATCTAAAGAAATCACGTTGTAGACCCGTATTTGGGTTATGCTTAGAGAAACCAAAAAAGCATATATCATTTTATAGCTAAAGATCAGGAGGCAACCGGTTATGATTTATAGGGGTGTTGGAACACCCACAGCTCAGCATCCAGAGCCACTGAGATAGCGGGACAACATGGGTGTTGGTACACCATTACTGTGTATTTTTTCGTATGTGAACACTGTTTGCTTAAACACCCTGCATTCAAGTTTGACAGACTGTAAAGCACTGAAAGTCACTATATCCCCAAAACAGTGGCTTTGATGTTACTCATTTTATGGCATTCTCATCTTTTACAGCAGTGTATACGTGGAGAAGTAATGGTTCAAGGGATCACCTAAATCATTGGTTTCCAGCTTATGGTCTGCAGAGCTTGGCAAGCCCATGGAAAACTTCTGAAGAGTCTGCAAAAAGTGATTGAGAAAAAGCAAATTCATATGTGCCAGACAACACTCTACACATGTGAAATTCCTAAAGGAGTCTGCACTACTGCGGGAAATTTTTTTAGGGGTCCACAAATCAAAAAAGGTTGAAAAACCACTGACCTAAATCTTCTCCTGCAACAACAAACAGCCTAGAACTGCAGCAATATGAGAACTTGGCACTAAGAAATAACATGAGAGTTAGCGGTACAAAATCTCTGTAGCTTCTCATGGATGTAAATGGAAGCAAGTAGGACAGACACGTATCTGTTTAGCTTTTGTAAGTATTTGTTCAGGGAATAGTGTTAGGCTCAGAGAATAAAAAGGCCAGCCCATCTCAGTGCTAACTAAAGTAATCTTGACTACAGATTACTGCATGCAACAAATCTGGAGATGGATGTGTTCCTTATACGGATTGGTCATTTCAAAGCCTGCACTTTCACCAGGTTTAAAAAAAAAAAAACAAAATCAGACAAGGACAATCCCTATTAAGGCATCATGTAGTTATTTCAGTGGGTTCTCTGGAAATAAGCTTGTTTCTGTGCTAATTTTTTCTTCTGGCAGAACCAATTCATTGTTGGCCTTTACAAGCTGGTCTTTTACATTTGATTCAAAATTGGATTTGAGCCTCTGGGGATATCTGATGTCAGCCTTCCTAATGTAGTGTCAACATGAAGACACAAGGAGATAAAAAGTCAGTTTCACTTAGAGTTTCCTTTTTCCAGGGTCTAATCTGGATTTTTCACTCTCTTTCACTTTTGCACTCTGGATCAGTGCATCTTCTTGTCTTGAGTCACATTAAGCAGGAGGGCAAGAGTGCGCTTAGCCAACCTCCTTGGTTTATAGTCAGGGTCACTAACACAGCTGGAACACATACTTATACTTCATGATATCACCTCATAAAACGATCACATAGCAGACAAATTTTAGGCGCATATTTGAAAAGCAGAAACTGTGGGGTCAGGGCAGCATAGACTGGAGGAAGGGTAAATGTAGGCTACAATGAGAAATAATGAGACTCACTTTGCTGGAGGAAATGGTCAAACATTAGCATTTCAATAGAAGAGGTCAAACCATTTCATCCAATACAGGATGTAGTTCCCTGCAGACCAAGATAATACGACCCATAACATCTGTGCTCTGTACCGTGCTTTTTAAATATGATGTCCAAACTGTAGGTTACTCCCACAAAGACTTACATTATCCCTCCTGTCTCCCTCCCTGGCCCATCGTGCTGTCTGTGCTCATCTGGAACATATGAACTAACCAACTGAAAACGGGACACAAAGGAAAAAGAGCAAGGACACAGAATCTCTCAAAGGTACGAGGAAAAACAATGCGTAGGCATGCAGCTCAGAACTTTCATAGCACATACAGAAGATGACTGAATTACGATTCCTTGGACAACGTGAGTTCTGGACTTTCCTGACACATATATGACTTTCCAACAATCAAGATTGTGTCATTCCTTAGAGCAATCTCAATCAAAACAAGCACTAACAAAGTATTTTCTGCTTTTGCCTGTGAGAGGCTTTAAGTTTATATTCTCTTGCAGAAGATGACTGGGAAGTAAAGTGCTTATTTCTTCTTCTGCTTAAGTGGCACAGACTGTGTGTAGAGTTAACTTAGGACATAGCACCTATACAAATAGCCTGACAGTGAGTAAATGCACAGTACACCAAGTAGGATAAATTAATAATCATCATCACATGTGACTCTCATAAAATGAAGGTTTCCTATGTGAGCAGATATATACTCTTTTCCTGGAAGTGGTAAAATGCTGTGACAATTAAAAAAAACAAACCCAAAATAAAAAAAAAAATGACAAAAACCCACACACACACGCCCAAAAAAAACCCCAAATGCATTTCCCAGCCTTCATCACTTTCATGGTCCAAATACCTACAGACTCAAACTCTGGCTCCCCCCACCACTGCAGAGCAGAAAGCGGAGCTGCTTTGTGCAGTGGCTTACTCCTGACTTGCTTAGCATGTTAGATTTCACAAAGGCAGCAGAGAAGGTGTTTTGTTCCAGGTCTCATACGTGGTAACTGAGACGTGCTTTTATGCCACAAGTAGAACATAACCTTTTTGCCATATTGTCTGCCTTCTTAAAAAGATAAGGAAAATCCTTACGTTTAGATGAGCTGTACAGCTGCTCGGTTTTGCAGAAGACTTACGAATTTTCCTTGATGCTGTTTTCTCTTTTGCTTACACTTATGTCTCATTTAACACCTTCTATTCCACTATTTTCTCAGCAATCACCACCCAACAGCACATCCTCCCACCAACTTAGCAGCCTACACCAGCCCAGATCATGTTAAATAGTTGATTGGATTCAGCTGGGTCTTTTTGCATTGTAGGAAGAGCAGGCAGGCATTTGAATACAGTTTGTAGGTGTCGGTCTGGGTATCCAGATCAATCCCTTGCCAAAAAGAGAAAAAGCAGCATCACATTTTTCATAGTGCTTTTCTTTAATGACATTTCCTTCCTTCCATTAAGCAAATGTCCAGGGGAGATAAATGAATTGCTTTGTATATCTAGAGGATCTTTGAAATCCTTGATCCAGGCTAAGTGTGCATGAACGAGAAAAATAACAGGGAGCTGAATGAAGGAAGGAGATTTAAACACACAAACTCTCAGATTGCAAAAAAATAATAAAGAGCTAGAAGGTGGAGGCATGGCACAAGAAAATAACTGCGACACAGGGATACTCCAAAATAACACAGCTGCTAGAGGAGGGGAAAAAAAAAAAACCAACAAAAAGAACCTCATGCAGTAAAGGGAGAGTTGATGTTCAGCAATGCTCAGAAATTTTTATACTGATGTGTAAAATTAAACCATGACAGCAGAACAGGCTTATCTGCAAGCGTCACGTTACTTCCCCTGGGATCGCTACCTTCCCACTGTCATCTTCTCCTTCCCCCCCACCCCCAACTCTCACTTGACCTGAATTCTCATGATTTGACTCCATAATCCTCCAGTTTCCACTGTATGCACACAAAAGATTATTGTACAAAAGCGAATTCCCAGGGCCTTGGGCTTTGCTTTCCATTTAGTTAAAGAATTATCCTACTGTAGTTTAGGTGCCGGGAAACTTGTCCTGTAGATTATTGCCTACAGGGCAAATGCTGAGGAGGCTGCTAACGAGAGAACAGATGTTCAGTGGCTTATGAGCCTTGCTGAATTTAAATATTTGCAGCAGAGTGCTTCTCTGCCTGAAAATCACAAACCTTACGGACAAAATTCACCTTCAGTGTAAATGCATGGGTTTAGGCAGAATTACACTGAGGAAAAAGCTGGTTCTTCATCTGCACCGGAGAGCTAGAGTTTAAAAGCTTGTATAGAAACTGAGACTAAGTGTCACAAAAAGTTATTATTTTTAAACAAAGCCTTTCCTCTTTCCATGAGAAAATGCAGCTCTTGGATCTGTTGTGACACAGCAGGCCTAAAATAAATAGGTTTCGCTGAGATCTTGGTATTAGGGGGGAAAAGATCTTATGGTGACAGGGTCTCTAAAATTTTGCCTGCCTCCGTAAAAGGATGTTCTGCTTACAGGGTCTCAGTTTGATCCAGCGGATGTTGTCTTGCCAGGCAGCAGCAATTTCAGGGGCTGTAGGTGAAATGCTCTTCCAGTCCTTGGAACACACGCAAACTGCGTATCACCTGATGAGTGACCTTCAGAGCACTTACACTTGAGTGAGGGCTGAGCAGCTGATCGCAATCAGTGGGCGCTTTTCTTTATGAGTTCTCTTGACAGAAGAGCAAGATGTGCAAGGAGGACACTTGCCCTCAAGCTTTACCCCTTCTAGCCACCCTTCCTGCGGCCAGAGCAGGCTGACCTTGCTCTGCACCGCATCTTTGCCATGGCAAAGCTCAGTTGTACCTACACTGCTGGAAAGCCACGAGCTCTTGCTGGTCATAGATTGCCACTTCATCAAGTTGCTTGGTGTAGTTTTCAGGATCCACTAATGAGTCCTTCCAGCCGAGTGTGCCAGCTCTCTGTGTCTTTGCCAAGTGGTGCTCAGAGTTCCCACTTACAGCATGGGAAGTGAAGGCGAGCGAGCAGGGTCTCTCTTCTATCAATGGGCTCATGAAACCATGAAGGGGCTGTTTTTTCTGGGAGCCCTTTGTTACAGGCGCATAACCACAGTCTGAAAAAATAAACAAACTCCACCACATAAAACAATTAATTGAAAAGACTGGCTGGCAAGCTGAAACTTGGGAGACCTGGGTCAGCTACTGAACTGCTTTATGGTGTGGAGCGAATCGCTTTCCTTGCTCATTCCTCTGTCCCATCCCAATCAGATTGCCAGCTCTGCACAGACTAGACTGAGATTTATTAAACCTATATACCCTATCAGCACAGTCAAGCCCTTCTCTCACCTGAAGCTTCTAGGTCTTCTTGTAGCACACATAATAATAACAACTCTTAACAGTTCAATCTCTTATGGTGGGAAGTCCTATGAAAAATATTTAGTACACGCCTTTCTTTGTGTATGAAAAGATGCCACAGAAAATACCGTAATTACAATCTATTCTTTTGGAGGCAGACATTTACTACTGCAACACGATGACCGCTGGGTGTAAAGCAGCAGCTCTTCCAGCCTGTGCAGGACCAGCATCGCGCTGCCAGCCCCGACACCCAGCCTCTGGAGCAGGAACAGGGGCAGGACCTGACCTGCTCGGCCTCACTCCTTCCCCTCGCCCTCTCCCTGAGGGCAAACCACAGCTGGCAGAGCTGAGCTATCCGGGCTGGATCCTGGCCAGGACAATAAGGTTAACACCCCGATTCTCACCGGAACTGTCACAGTTTATTAATACCTAACGAAAGCCCTCTGCAGCATCCCGGTGCTGCTGGGGGCACCGAGCTCGCATCCCACCCAGCCCTGCTTAGCATCTGCAGCAGGGCAGGGCTGCGGCCATCGGGCTGAATGTCAAGCAGGCAGGAGGTGTATCAGCATGTGAACCTCTATGGAAGTATATAAATACTAGATACCTTGATCACTGCTGAACCTTACTTTAGGTGCACCTTTTTTCAGGATGAGGTCAGTAGTAGCTATAATATTTTGAGCTTAAACAAGGCTATTTGCGTATTTCTTAAGCCCTTTAGCATCCGTGAGGACAAAGCAGGATCTATGGCAGGGTTTCAGGCGACTTGCCGTGTTCGGCAGAACAGCACAAGATTTACATCCTCGCCTTAGGCTTCCGCAGTGAAAGGAGTTGCCGGCTCCAGAGGGACCCGCGACCTGCAGGGGGGCGACCCCGGCTCAGCCCCCGGGCCGGCCCCGGCGGGGAGGCGCTGCCTCCCGGCTGTCCTTGTGCTCCTCTGGCGCTAGATGGCAATGTGGGTCTTCTGCAGCTGCGGAAAGGCAGCCTTGGGGGAGGCCGGGGGGTGGGTACCCCTGGGCGCCCCTGAGCATCAGTCCGCATCCCTCCACAGCCCTCTGCATCCCTCCCCCTAGCCCCCATAGGACCTCAGGCGGTCCCCTAAACACAATGTGGAAAGAAATGCTCCCCCGTGGCTGTCATTGCCCTGTGCCTCCCAACAACTGCCTCTCTTCCCAAACTGGATTTTAACCACCTCTGGAAAAAAAAGCTGCAGCTGGCAGCAGGGCTGGCTAGTGCTGGCCAGGAGATATGTTCCTGTGGATGGGGAGCAGCAGCCTAGCCCACTCCTTGCTAGGACTCACAGTATCCATGGGAGACAATATGGGATGTGAAACCTCATCTGCAGGCAGCAAAACGTGCTGGTGTTGCATTTGTGCCCAAGGCATTGTTAAGCCACCCACACCTGCAATTCTGCATACAGTACTGGCAGGAAAGCACCAGCCTTGCCGTCTGGCTGTCTCCTGCAGCCTTTCCATCCGGAAGAGGTTTACATTCCCTTTCCTGAGTGTAGAATAACATTTCTGAGAATTAGTATCTGGGCATTTTATTAATTACCCTTAATCCAGCGAGTTTTTCTTAAGTAGAGAGAGTTTTTCTTAAGAAAGTGACAGTCAAACCCTCTTCTGTTCTTGCCTTTGGATGGAGTTTTGTCTGTCAATCATGGGCAGGATTTTAAGAAGACATTCTAAGATGAATGGCAAAGGACACCCTGAACTTTGCAACCCAGGGATGATCTGCCACTAGGTTTCTGGTTCTCTGTTTAGTTTTTAAATCTGCCATGCGATGGAACATTTAATATTTCGGTTTCAGAATTAATGGGCTTATCTCCTATCTTACACCTCACCCCAGTGGTGGTATGCGTTAGATGAGTTGTTTCCTCCAAGCTTGTGGTGATTCTGTTGTACTGCTTAGAGTTGTCTCCACTTCATGTTATCTCTCTGCCGATCACACTGCTAGAATTATCATTTCACGAGCGAGAGGTTACAGCAGTGCTCCGCTCCGCAGGAGTGAACGGTGGCAAACAGGGGGCTGCCGGCGCAGGCACACAAACTCCCCATCCTGATTTGTGCTGCCTGTTGCACCGGGGACTTACCATTAACTCCGTTGTCATTCCGTGTCTGCTTTAACATGATTGCTTTCAAGATTTCTCTCTCCAGGAGAACATCTGTGTTTTGGATTAGTTTTCCCTAGACAGATTTACTTACAGTTTTTCCACATTAATTCTCTGTACTTTGTTGCTTTCTAGTCTATCTAGTTCCTTTTTTGGTATTATTCCTCCAGGTGCATTCAAAACCTTCCCAGTTAGTGGAGTCAGAGTGCTCTGGTATCCCAATTTACTCTTTGTGTTGGACTATGAATGAATTACACATTCCTGGATGTCCTTCTGTAGCACAGTGCATTCACTTCTTGCAGTCCTTTGTTTACAGTTCATGCTTTTGTCATCTGCATGATTGCGCCAATACCCAAAAGGATTTAAATTACTGTTTCCATCAGACACATATGAAAAAGCTATAAAAACCAAAATAACTCACCCAATTGTTCTGCTTATCAGTCATAGTTACACTAACTTCTGAATGTTATGAGACTTTCCTCTTAGTATCTGTTTTATTTTACTAAATATAAGCTTACAGTAACTTCCAGACCACTATTGATTCCTGTTGAAAATTGTTTGGATATTTAATTTTCACCCTATTTTCTGCCTGTGCAAAATCAGTTTTCCATTGCCTAGTTGTAACTGGCAGAAAATGTTTCTTTTCCTTTCATTCATGGACATAACACCATAAATATGCCCATAAAAGAAATAAAAATTTTTGAATGGCAACAATCATATCTGGCAACAGAAAGAAGTGAGACGGGGAGTGAATTTAAAGAGTTCCGTTTTCTGCCCTTTGTTTTAGCCAGGTATTGAATTCAGGGTGAAAGCATATGTAGACTGCATCCCCAAAACACACCTCCCCTTGTCAAGATTCCTGTATTGCATCCAGATATGCCCCTTTTTTTTTTTTTTT
>VYZM01010234.1:1151134-1172964 GCA_013398915.1 Dromas ardeola
TTTTTTGACCCTGATGCTCTGAGGTCAAATACTACACAACCGGTCGTGAAAAAATGATGGAGCTGGAGGCTGTGGCTGTGCCAGCAGCTGGGGCTACCACAGCCCAGAAGCTCACCTTCTTTGAAGCGTATGAGAAAGGTGACACTGAAGGACACACAGGTGGTAAACCAGCCCAGAGTGCCTGGCCAGTGCATCCCGGGGACTGCGGGAGAAACTGTGTTTCTGGTGTATACAGCTTCACTTGGCAAGAAACGAGGAGAGGAAGGAGTCTTAGAGCTGACTTGCCGTGCTCCCTGCTGGTAAAGCAATGAGAGCTGCACAGCACACGCATTATTTTCTACTTCATGTCCCAGCGTTGCTTTCGGTGAGAGCTACTTCCATTTCCCTCTGCTCTTCTCTTTTCTTAAGAGAGAGAGAGAGAGACAGATCCTACATCTTATGTTCACGCTTATTCCTGGTAGGCTTGCAATTTGAGCACTGCAATCTGATTTATTCCAAGGTCTTGTTCTCTCAAGGCCTTTCATTGCCCTTTTCTTTTGAACCAGGACTCAGGTAGTGTATCCTTCTGATGAGTCACAGTAAGAGGATTTTTACATCTACAACTGGCCTATTGACCAATTAAGTCCTCACAGCAATCACAACAAAGACTATCCAGTTTGCAATACTTCTCCCCAAACTCAAGCACTCCATTGCTTCACCATCACTGTGACATGACTCACTTTTTTTTCGGCCCCCAGCCATTCTGTGCCAGAAAAAGACATTTAAATGTTCCTAAGAGTCCTTTGTCCATTATTATTTTAAAGCTGAGCGTGGGATCAAACAGCTCAGCTCCCACTGTACTTCTTGGCTGAGGCAGTGGCCGCACTAGTGCCTTCTGCTGACTGTGACAGACATTGAGTCCAGCCTCAGGTGGGTGAGGATAGAATGGTGCATCTAAAGACCTTGCTTAGTCTGATACTGATCTTCCAGGCCATTGTGCTTTGGCTTACGCCCATTCTCTAGATCCTCCCAGCCTCGTCCCCTTTATCTTTACTGAGGATGATAGCAAAGTGTGGGCACAGTGGGAGTTGAAGAGTCACTGTGATCATTTGCAATAGCAATTAGTAAATGCCTGCGCTTACCTGAAGCCTCTATGGCATGATGGAATGCAGCACATGCCCTCCACATCCCATCCCTGATCCAGGCTGTGCAAAGCCCTGTGGGATCAGGGCTTCCAGCTTAGCATTGCTGACAGACAAAGGCAGAGCTAAACAGCTCTCTTCTCTCACCCTTATTCATCTGTCCCTCCTCCTCCTCCCCCCCCCTCCCACCTGTGAGGCTTCTGCTCTGTTAGAGCTTAGTGCATTCAGCTGTCTTCCACCTCCATCATTGCTTTGATAACTGATAGCAGGGAAGGTATTACTTAAAGAACCTGGGTGACTGTTAGCAAAATAAACAGGAGATGAAAGATAAGGCAGTCTCCTTCATGTGTAATTACCTTAAATGAAGGTCTATTTGCTAATACTGTTGTTTTGATGTGCTAAATAGCTTGGTCTTAACGCCCCAGCAGATACTAAAACTAACGTAATTCCCAATGATGTCACGCCCAGATTACAGGGAGTGTCGGGAGGTAAGAGGTAGAGGAGGGACATCCACTGAGGGGTTGTGTGTGGGGACTGCTCCCGAGTCACCTGGTGTGGCAGGCGCCGGGCTGGTCCTCACAGCCAGCTCTGCTCTCAGCAGGGGTTTGCAAAACCCCGTGAAGTGATGCTGCCAGGCAGGTGACTGGCCCTCTCCAAGTCACCTACTCCTTCCCCACCAGCCTGATCTTGAGGGCATGCTCTCATGTGTGGCAGAGAGAGCTCTCTGCACTCGCCGTGCAGTGCTCTGCATGGCAGCACTTGCTCCCCACGCCTTCCCCCAAGCGGGGAGACCCTCCCTTTGCCCTGCATTGGGCTGAACAGCACTGGGGCCCGCTTGAAGGCAGCTGGGTTACCTGCATGTATACTTAATCTGAGCTGCCTGTGATTGCAGGGTTCCTCTCTTTTATTTAATTGTCTGCCTGGAAGCATCTCCTGACCTAATTATGCCTGCAGTTCTGTCACTTCACTTGTCCTGGGCGCCGAGTGGCAAAGCATGAGCAGGGAGCTCTGTGCACACACTCTCACACGACTGAGCTAATAGAGACTGACAGGGGGTATTGGGTTTTTTAAGACTAAGAAGTCTCCTGGGGTGTTACTAATCCCCTAGAGGTGCCATTAGCTTATGATAACCACACCTTTGAAATTGTTTTATTGCTTTAATAATGTGGTGGTGATGGAAAACGGGGAACATGCCACATTTATTATTTATGCTGGTAAAAGATGAAAGTTAGCAATTAGAAGCTTTAAACCACAGGTTCAGCAGAACTACATGATTTCCATTTATTCATTTTTGGACTGTCTACCCCAGCACTGGAATACCCTTACTGTCCGGGTTTGTTAAGTTGGGCCGCCTACATAAACCACGGCAAAGTAGCAGACCAGCACAATTAACACCGCAAGACAGATACACATCTTAACTGCGGGGATGGGTGGAGATTTCCTGGTGGGGAGCTGTTGGAAGTGGAACAGTGCTTTATAATATCTGAACTAATCTTGTGCTATGATAATTCTGTCTTGCTTAAGTGCTTGCACCCTCCCTGTGCTGCGTAGTCATGCTGTGGCAGCTGCTGTGTGCATCTGATCCAAACGCGCTGCTTCCCCACGCACTTAATTGGTAAAATTGCCACCTATTGTTTATAAAAAGCCATGGAAAGAGTGAGCAGAATCTCGGTTCCCCAGGACTGTAGCAGCAGTGGCTCTGCTGCCACACGGTTGGGAATCACACTCTGTCAGCTCAAGGCAACACCGAGACGATGCATGTTGTACCATATGCGGCGTGACACCTACATCTGGATGGAGCAGCTATGCTGAAATAAAAGAAGCCCGTGCAGCTCATGGTAGTGCAACTTTGGGCCTTTTGAAGCTGCCGTGCCATGCTTCCAAAATGTGAGGTTTTATCCCAAGTCCCTAGAGAAAGGGACTTCAACACCACAGCAAAACTGAAGGAGAAGGGAGGAAAGTTAGGCTTGTTGTACGAGAAACTTGCCAAGACAGCATATGTCTGTGCTTGGAGCTGTAATGGAAGCGATTTCACTAATCTGCCTTGCAGCCCACTTTCTCATTCTGTGTGATCCTTCGGTGAGGTTGCAAGCTTGTTTGATCGCTTCACCTTAGGATCAAATAAGCAGAGGGCTGCCTGCGTGTTTTATCTGCAGTTGGCAGAAAATGGAGGTGAGAGAGAGCGAGTGAGTGAGTTTTTATTAACAGAGAGATTAATGCACACACATTTAATTGGAATTGCACAAGCAGGCAAGAGGTGTCAAGCTCTGAGTTCATGCATAGATTATGTGGGTGTCCTACGTACTACATTTCGAACCTCTGCAGCGTGACTATCTCAGCCTTGTACTTTGGTCCTTGCCATGAGCTTTCATGTTGGTTACCAGTCTTGTATATCCTGATTTCTTCTGCCTTCTGCCCTTTGCCCCATCGTGCTGCACCACCCCCGTTGAGAGGCTGTGTGCAGGCAGAAGTGATGCAGGGACATTGCCCATGACCGGGTTTCCCCTCGGCTCCACCACGCTGAACACCATCAGTGTCACACTGCCATCCCGTGCCTTTACCACAGGGTTTCTCTCCAGAAACCCCCTCCCTGAGGCAAACCTGGGCCGTGCCCAAAGCCTGGTGGGTTTGTGGGTGAGCGATGCTGGAGCGCAGCAGGGCAAAGCTGGACCCCCAAGGTCGTTAGCATGCATGGGCACTCTTACATCAGTCTGTTCTTAATTGGGAACCATGTTGGTCCTGCGGAAGTACCTGATTCAATGGCTAAACATAGGAAAATTACATTAACATCAATCACTGGCATCCACGTTATACAGGCAAGAAGAAACCACATACACAACCTGGATTGTCAGCCTGCGTCCTCTGCCTGACGGGCTCTCACTTTGCAGGACCTGCTTCACTCTGTGGGTGTCTCTTTTTCTCCAAGTGCAGGCCTGAAGAAATTACAGACCATTCCAGCCAGGCTGCTGAAGGGCTGAAGCTGGTACAGTCAGCGCTGCAAGTGTGGGCTGCCACCACTTGGAGAACATAATTGATTTTAAGCCCATACATTACCTCCTCACATGAACATCGCCCCTTGGCAAAACCCTGTGCCTTTGGTTCAGGTGATTCCTGTCAGGCTGGAGCTCAGCGATAGCCATGGGCTAAGCTTGGCCTGGAGATGGGTTTCGTCTCTTTTCCTCAACGAACCCCAACGGCTCATCCCCGGCAGCACCAACGGGCCAAGGAGCCCACCCTCGCTCGGAGGATTGTGCTGTGCTAGGAAAAACGCTTCTGGCTCTTCTCATGTGTATTTGGGGCAGAAAGAAGGTGTAGTTTAGATTAGAGCACTGTGGCTTTATCAGTGTTTATCAGCATAGGAGTTCTGCTCCGTGTAGCATAACAGCCTCAAGTCCTTTTAAACCCTGACATCAATATGTGGTGATAAGATAACACTGGTTATCCTGTACCGGTTGCTCTAGATAAGATAAACTCTTTTATGCTTTAAAACAGGACTCAAAGTTTCTGCTATGTTTCCTTTTCCTTTTAATGTCGCAAACTCCAGAAACATTTTATTTCTAAGGGAGTGGTATTTATAAAAGCAGATAAAAATAGTACATATCATAAATAAGACTTTCCAAACTTGCCGAAGGAGCATTAAACATTTCTTTCAAAGACTAACTAGAAATGAGCTGGTAGGAGGTAGATTTCAATGTCTTAGAAAATTGTTGGATTAATTAGAAGCTAAAATTATTCCAAGTAAGTGGTCATGCCTACATTTATTTTGTCAGAAGAGTGTCCACACAGTGGTATTTCAGCAGCAGCGGATGTTAATTTTAAGGTGGTTACTTTTAATTAACATGAACTAACTTTTGTAGAAATATTGCTTGAGACAGCAGTATGGGGCATTCCCATTTTGCATTTGAGGCTGGGACGGAATCTTAGTATATCCATAAATCTATAGCACCGACTCTTCAAGTAGAGACTACATCTTCAGAGAATTTAGAGACACATCCGTTCATTAGTGAGTTAAAATTAATAACTAGGTCCTTTATGAAATTTAGCACTTTAGTCTTGTTTGTCCCAAATGATTTTAACAATGGAGTAACAGACTTTTCACATTTTCTGTATAATTAAAATTAATTGAAATGATGTGCATTAGTTGTAATTAAGCTATGCAGCTAAGAGCGGTTGTATCTAATTGCTATGATTATATAGGCTACAAATAAGCTCAAGTAACAAAAGTGGAGTTATTGTGACACAAGAACTCAGGCACCCGCCGCCTCGCTGTGACGGATGGTCTGTGCGGGGGAAGGCTGTTCTCTGGGATGAGGCAGAAGATGCTTTGGTAGCGGAGCTGGCTCAGCTGCCCTGTCTTTAACTTCACCTTGTGCCCAAAACCTAGACGTTAAGGGTTGCCATTGCACCCTTTGCTCAGCTTTAATGTAGGGAGGAGAAACTAAGGCAGGAATGCAGTGCCTGTAAAGCACAGAAGCCTTTGGTGCAGGGTCCGGCACAGCCTGTAAGTCACTGAATCAACTGCAAATTTGGCTCCACGTTCACCAATGCATCCCAGTTACTCCAGGCACCCGCTCACCCCAGTGCCAGATGGACTGCAGGAGCTGTGCAGCACGCAGGAGGTCACCCTGTGACGGTGGTAGCAAACTCCTGCTTTTAGCCCTGCTGATCTCCGTGTCCCCATGGAGATATTCTGCGGCTGCACAGCACCTCCAGGCCGCTTTGTCCAGCTGTTTCCCACCAGAACTGCCTACAGCACTGTCGCAAAGGGACAAGGAAACAAAACAAAAAATCCCCCACCGCTCTGTTAGCTCTTTGATGCTCAGTTTGAAGTAATCAGGCCTAAATCGCAAATTTGTGGTCATTATGTAGGTCACTACAGGGTCAGGTTGAGGTTGCCTTGGATGTCATACCCATGCAATCACCTTTTTTTTTTTTTTTTTTGCACACATTCTGCTTAGGCTTTTCTGAGCTGTGTCTTGAAAGTGCAACTCTAATTTTGGGTTTTCTGCATTTATAATGCATGGTTTGGGGAACAAGTCCCTTATATTATTTTTTTGTTTTATTTTAGGTTTTTTGCTTTACACTGCCTTGTGAATATTGAGCTTCATTTCATGGAAAACCCCGGGGAGAGCTGTTTGTAGGTTTTTTTGGTATGGGAATAAAGACAGAGATTTGAACCGATGCTGCTGTAATCTGCCCTCTTGCCGCCTGCAGCTGCCTTGTGCAGGACAGGCCCCAGAGCGCAGGGCTGTGTCGTGTCTTGCAGGATGTTAGAAAAATGAACATTTCAGCAAGGTTTCAACCTCTGCAGCACATGGGAGTAGGAGGGATATGGCTTAGCTTTGCCAGCTGTTCACGTGCCCGCACCACAAATGAAGCAAAACAGCCCCCCTAAAGCATTCGCCCGGTACGCTTGCAGCAGGGCAGGTGCAAAAGTCTGTGCTCAATACACAGCAAGCAACAAAGAATTATTAAACTGCCCAAATTTCCCTTCTTGGAGTGCATTGGGAATGATCGACAGGGCTGCCAAGCAAAGCCTCTTGGCATTTACAGCACATGGAAACCTTCCTGTTAATTAATGGGGGATTGTGCTTCGGGCAAGTGACTCTGAAAGCATTTCTCCCACCCTGTGGTTGTCCCTAACTCAGGGATGTTTTTTTCCAAGGAAGCTCTGGTTATTCCCATACGCCAAACGAGGATGTAACCCTCAGGCATCCACCTTGGACAAAGCCTCTTGGCAAGCCTCAGCCGGCTCCCCCATAACATCCCAGGAATCCACTCCTTGCAGCACTGTTCTGTAGCCCAACGTTGCAATACCAATTTTATCCTTGAAAGACTCAGCTGTCTACCTTCAGGCTTAGCAATGGGATTGCAAGAAAACGTTATTCTTTACACATAGGTGTAAATTAGTGACCCTCTCACACAATTGTGGCAATCTGGCACTTCCCTCTTACCATTTCTTTGATGATCTGCACACTGTGAAGCTTAGGGTACAGATTTAGACAGCCCAGGGGTAACCATGGGGCCCATGTGTGCTCGCACTGATGGAACTTCACTCATATTATTACAGTGGGGAAGCAGAGACTTTAAAAAAAAAACCTAACACAAAAATCCCAACCACTCAGGATGGACAGACCATGATATTGGCTGGGGGCTGGGTGGGGGAGTGCAGGGAAGTGACCGAAACCATTAACGTTTTGTAACATTAGTCAGGAGCCTGGGGACCTGCTATAGCAAATAAAAAACCTACATAATTTAGTCAAGGGAATTCAGCCAAAAAAAATTAGAATTTTCATTTTTTCAATGTAATAACTTTTTACTCCATTTAATCTCCAGTTTAACCATCTGAATGGATAACACAAAAGCACCGTGAGACAGGGAATAATCAGAACTAAAGGAAAGGAGAGAAATAGTGCTCAGAAACATGCAGGCATGTTCACAAGCAACAGTCACCCAAGATACCAGAGAAACCAGGAGGCAAGTAAATCAGGACAAAACCCGATCTTCCTACCTTACCCCAGGAAACGTGAGGAACCTGCTGTGCATTTCCACCTGGCAGCGATGCAGACCAGCACAGGGCCCGGGTACACCAGATCCCGTCCATAACCCCCCAGGCTTGCAGACGCGGTAACGCCCAGTCTCCAGCTATTGCTGTGGGGAGTTCAAGTCAAACTCAGCAATGAGCCATCCGACTGTGACAACGGTGCAGCTCTTGCCATTGCCGCCCTCCTACTTAAAAGGAAAACTTGGGATTTCCCAAGCTTCCCCCCCTGCCAAGATTTTCCTTTGGGAAAAGTTTGGGATTTAATCTTGTGTCACTGAAGCCAAGAACTCAGCAGGAGCAGGGTCAGACTTTGACATCCCATTTATTCTCTTTAAAAGTTAGTATTTTATCTTTTGTAGAACTTGTGGCTGTACTTACCTGTTGTCTTTGCTAATAAATATCTTGGGGTGGGTAAGGTGGGGTGGGGGGAAGGCAGGTTGTGGCTTTGTTCTGTATTTTTAGAAATGTCAAGAAAGTAACATTTTTGAAACTCAGGGCTGACAAAATAGGTTCAGGTGTGCGTGGTGGCATACATCTCATCCCTGCCCTGCTCGCGTGACAGGGCACCCGCTCACATGCATGCTCAAAGCCACCCTTTTGCTCCTATTAAAATCAAAGCCACAAATGAAGATGCCAATTAAGGTCCAATACTTCAAATAGAGAATTCCCGTCATAAGGCTCTGAGTTGCTACAATGTAGAGTTTGCAGCCAAAAGAAGATGAAGGTGAGGAGATGGGGATCTTCGGTTTAGCCCCCAGTAAAACTGAGGAGCAGCCTGAGGGGCCGAGATGGGGGTGGGGGACAGCGGACGCCTGCCAGCCCCAGCCGCTCTCCAGGAGTGGAACGTGCCTCCTCCTCTTGTATGAAGGGGTGCAGTTGCCCAGCTATTGCCTCCCTGTCTTCTGCCCAAAATAAAACTTCATTAAAAGGAAAGGCAGATGCCGCACGAGGTCTGAATGGAGCCGTGCACCTCCAATGGGCGCAGGTCCACGCCACTGGTGCATTCATGAGGAATGGTACAAGTGAGGTTGAGCCTTCAACCATTTTAGAAGATGTGAAGAAAAACATCGTACCGAAGCATTCAGGAGGGACTGGGGTTGGCTGAACATGAGACATGCTGCTGGAGCCCGGCCAGCAAGGGGAGTTTAGCAGCGGGGGAGCAGGCAGGGGCTGGCAGGAGCCCAGTAGCTCTCCTGCGGCACCGCCACAAGGAAAACGAAGCCACCGATCCCACTGCTGGCTAGTCTAAAGAGAGAGAAGTTAGAAGTGTGTTGCTATTTAAGTGACCTCATGAACAAGCCAGGGAGATGGGGACAAGTCGTTGGTGTGGTGACAGCCGGCACTCCTCCGCTGCCCGACAAGCCCTGCCCGCACTGCGGGACGGGCTGCACCGCAGGCAAATGGACCGCGGCAACCAAAGCCCAGCCAGACCGGCTGTGGAAGAGCCAAAGCCGCCGGCCAGCGCTGCAGGCAGAGGGCAGGCAGGCTCGTGGGGTCTGCTGCGGTGACAGCATTTCCCCAGGCGTTGCAGGATATTTTAAAAAAATATAAATCCTCTGAGGTTCAGGTGTGCAGGCAAGCAGGATTACCTTCCTAACTGAAAATACAGCTCAGAAATATTTAATTAACATCTGCCTTGGTGTGAGCTGAAGAAAACACATTTTTTGGACATTTTCCTATCAAAACCAAATAAAGAAGGTGTCTCATACCTAGAGAGAAGCAACTTAACTAAAGATGGTATCTTTAGATATTAAAGAGTTCTTAGATTCAGATTGTTTAAGTACGTTCCCCCCATCTGAGACTATTTTGTACTCACATAGTATTTGACAGCCAATTTTAAAAAAATCGTCTTTGTTTAATGCCCTTCAAAGGCTGTACTATGTTCTTTCCCCTTGAGAAATTTCACCTGAACTGTGTTGTTTTTAAACATACCCCTAGCCAACATGTTCGGGCCTTTGGTATCTAGGCTTTCTATGAACAAATATTTCCTATCTTCCTGTACCCTTCCTGTTCCCTTATTCTTCCCAAAAAACCGAATACATCTTAAGAGTAATCAAGAAGCCACAGCAACTGCTCCTGGCAGGAGGCTGCCGAGCTGTTATCCAGAAGCCTGACCAGCATTATTTGGAACAGATGCTCTTTTAGCTTTGTAATTTTCAGCCAAACACAATGGCAGTGAGTAAAAGTAAAGCTGTAGGCCAAAGGAAGACTAAACTATGAGAATCATGTGAAAAAATTTCTGACTTCACACATCCTCTCATTTACAGCACATGCTTCTGAGACAGTCTGTGACCCCTAACGTGCAGCTGCAGGTTTGGCCTCCACATCCATGGCCTGGATTTGCCACCAGCGAGGATCCCCTGGGAGAAGCCAAGGGCAGGGGGAGCATCCCGCTGGAGCCCTGAGCGGGGGCTGTGCCACGGGGGGAGACGGGCCAGACCGGAGGACCTGTCACCACCTGTAACCTGTCAGCCCGTGAGAAGGGCACCAGGTGACATTATTGGCCGAGCAGGGGGACATCATTGCAGCCAGCCAGCACCTGGCTGTGTAAAATCACCTGGCTTACCTGTGAGCCAAGAGCAGTCACCGGTGTAGAAACTGAGGTGGCAGCCTGCTCACCCGCACGGCCGCCTCCACAGCCAGGAGCTCCTGCGGCTTCGGGGAGGCAGGTCCCGTCCTTGGGGGATGCCAGGGCTGCGTGGGACGCGTGGTACGAGAGGAGGGCTGCAAAGCAGAACGGAACTTTTGGTTATTAGGGCCAGGCAGACAAACTTTGGTCTCCCCGGCTGGATGAAGGGTCCGCTGGGCTCATGCCATCCCCTTCCCTTTGCTAGGCATACTCAGTTTAACAGAGCTTGAGAAACGAGCAACTCTCAGGAAATAAATGTTTTCAGTCTCTCTTTTTTATTGCCTGTAAAATAGCAGGAGGCTTTCAAAGCAACAGCAAATCCTGTTAAAAAAAAAAGTAGAGAAAATTAAAGAAATGTTTCTTGTCTCAGATCCAGCCCTTTTCACCTTAACTTTCCATCATGGTACATAAAAGTTTTGTATATTTTGGCAGAGCAGAGAAATAGCTTTCCCCCCTTCTCTTCCTTGCACAGCCCAGGAGCTCCGAGTGAGCTTTAAAACAGAGTTTTGCACAAACACAGAATGGCCAAATAATAGAGCAAGAAAACAGCATTAAACTTTGTAGACAATCAACTTTATTCTGTGCACAGCAGCTAGTTTCTCCTGCTCTCAGCAGAAATAAAAATTTACAAGTGTTCTGGGAAGGCATTAAAAACCAAACACGTCCAGACAAAGTCTAGTGCAAACTATTTGGAAGTAGATCTGTGCATCACCTTCTGAAAGGCTCATTCCAGCCGTGCTGCTGTAGCCAAGCTGATGGCGTCCAAAACAAATACACCCTGCGAGTTCAGGACGGGATTTGAGGGCCGAGGTTTTGATACCGGTCACCCGTGTGTCCCAGAGAGGCAGTCGCGGTTCTCTGCTCTTGTCAATCTTCTCATCAAAGACCCTTTCTGCATCGTTGCTTGCACATTGCCACAGAGGAAGGATGCCTGCGTATCTGGGAGAAAGTGGAACCTCCCAGCACTGGGAGGAAAAACCCAGCAGCTAAAGACGAGGGATCAAAGCTAAGAGGGTAGGATGCACTCACAGGCACACACACCAGCCCTTTCCATAGGGAGCATATTAGTTTTGCTGTGCACTCTTATTGCACTGAATGTCATCTTCCAAGCATAGCAAATAACATTTTCATAAAGCACTGCTTTTAATCAAGCACAACCTTCACATCCCCCAAGGAGCTATCTGGAGTCTATCCCTTTTCTCTACTGCTCTTTTTTGCCCCCTTTTAACTCCCTCCCTTGGAGGCTCGTGCCTCCAGCAGGGAGGGCTCCACGCAGTTCCCTTTGGAGCTCATTAACACGGGTCCATCCATCAGGCCACGAGGCTGAGAGCGAGACGCACGGTGCCCGCGGTCCCCCGGGACGGAGGTGGCAGCCGGCGTGCGGGGCTGGGCTGTCGCATAGCAGTGCATTAATAGCCCCCGTGCCTGCCTGCGAGCGCAGCGTGGCACCTGATCACACAGCCCCCTGCAAGCTGGGACACTTAAGCAGGGTGCCAGGCTTGATGGAGCAATGGGATCCAGCAAGCCCTGTACTTATGCACTACGTTAAAAAACAATAATTATACTTCAGTGTCATCCAGACATAGAGCGGGTTGTTTGCATACCCAGTCACTGCTGCGGCTGGGGTCGGAGGCTGGGGTGTCTGGATTGAAACCACCTAAAATGCATTTCAGAATGTAAATGCAAAGCAGTAATCTCATTACTGCACTAATGGAGACCAGTCCCTTTCCAAGCACCAGCTCCGTGACCTCATGCACGATCTCCAGTGAGCCAGTTGAGTGGTGAGAAGCTTGTGTGGGTGAGAGCGAGACCAGCTTCCCGAAGAGTCAGACAGTTATTTCCTGCATGGCAGATGCTTTCTATCCAACACATCAAAGAGACAAACCTTCCAAATATGTTTGTTACTTTAGTAAGTACAAATGCTCGGGGCGAGGGGCCGAATTCCTCTTCCATGACAATTTGCAGTCAGTAAGTGCTCCTGAACAGACAGGCAGAGCCACCATCAGCTGTACAGAGGACAGGACTGATGTCTCATGAGAGTGGCCAAGGAGCACTGATATAAGCACACTCTTAGCTGCACATGTAGCACTACTGGTTGGCTTTACCTGTCCCTGTGGCTGGCTCCAGGCAGACTTTCAGAGCACGAGGACTGATCAGGAATGTAGAAGACTGAAGGCTTTTGCTCTCAGCTGCAAATGGTTCATTACGGCCTTTCTCAGATGGTGCTGATGAAAGGAATCATTCTTCACTGATGAGAAATCCTGCATTTTCTTCCCTGGGAGAACACAGCTTTGTTCCCTTCCCCATTTAATAATGCACAATTTATCAGGCTAAATTGGTGAGCTTGGTAGCAAGTGATTCAAATCAACTTCAGCAGCTATGAGCAATCACATATACTTGAAGAAACCCACTTATGCCACTTTCTGCAAAACTTGAGGAAAGTTGGCTATGAATGCACTACTGTAGCCTATTAATGCTCAAGAAAACCCATTTAAATGAACCTCTAATGGCTGATTGAGACTTCTATAATGAAACTCCATAAAGAGTCAGCTCCTTCCTTCAGGCTGGGCAGGCCAAGTGCCTCCCTGGCTCTCTTGCTCACTGTGGGTAGGAAAAGCAAATGGATGGAAGGACAAATGTGCTGCGGGAAGAAAGGAGAGAAGCCTTCTGGTTTTCCATGGGTTGGCACTCTGAGATAGCCTCACCAAGAAGGTCACAAAGTGCTAGGTCTCACCTGTGTCTCCTGATACCACAGGAAAGAGTTTATTGGACTGCAGTGACCACCGCGCACAGACGAATCTCACACCTTCCTCCTATACAAAGCACAAAGGTGTTTGAAGATGTAGAGAAGAAAGACTCATGCAATTTTGCAGGCTAAGCTGTGTCCTTGCCTCCATAGAAGAGCTGCCAGGCCACATCAGCAGCTCAGCTGATGGAGCCCGTCCCCTAATTTGCCACTGAGTCAGTGACCCAGCAAAGGGCACTGGAGCCCTGAGGGAGCTCCAAGTCCTGATGGTTGCCAGAAAAGCCTCCAGCACAGGTACTGTGGTGGCACGGAGGGCGCTTAATCCTTGGTCACTGGTCTACATTCCACCTTGGGATGAAGACTGCCCAGCCCAGCTCATTTCCCTTCCAGTGAGGGCTAAGCGTTTTCTTAGTTCAAAACAAATCTTGTTAACAAAACAATTGTGTTTCACTGCAAGGAAAAATACATTGTGTGGCAGGCCCATCCAAGGTGTGTTCAATGTTAGATCAGCTGGGCTTTCTAGCTGAGCTCTCCCTGGATAGCCTAAAAAAGTTAACCTTCTCCAGACTGCAAATCCAAACACTCCTCTACTGGCAAAAAAAAAAAAAAAAAACCAACAACCCACAAACCAAAAAACATTCTGTGCCCCCACTATAGCTCACATTAGCCCAATGTTTTACACCTGCCCCAGATTGGAGGGGCCATGTAGACAGAAGGTATGAAAGAAGAAAAAAACAACCCCTGCCAATCCCAGCTGCATATCTCACCTCTTCTTGCACCCTGCTCCTGCCTGTCCTTGGCTGTGCCCGGGCAGCGAGGGGGTCAGCAGGGAGCTGCCTTGCTCCAGCAGCCTGTCTCAGTGTGGAGCAGGCCCACACACTCAGCAAAACACAGTGAATAAACGGCCACAAACCTTTCAAAAGCATTTATGTGTCAACCAACCTCCTCCGCTTCAGAGCAGCAGGCACCCAACTGGGAAACGCTCCTTTACTCCAGAAAGAAGGGATGCTCCTCCCTCCCCTCCCCTATAAACCCTTCAGGCTCCTGATGCCCCCCAGGTGCCTCTGTTTTGGGCAGATTGGCCCTTGCCGGCAGCTGGGGGGGAGGGTTGCCAGGCACCGCGTCCCTGGGCAGCTGGTGACAGGATCCCGAAAGCCTGTGCTTTGGAGCGAGCCTCCTCCCACGCCCCCCCGAGCACCGGCCCTGGGGTCCCCGAGGCCTCGCATCGCCCTGCTGGAGACGTGGGTGGTCGCCAGGGTGGAGATGGGGCACCACGACCAGCACATCCCGGCCCTCCAGCCCGGAAAGGCTGCGGGCGCCTGGGAAACACGAGGCCTGTCCTCTCGCCGCTGCTTTTGTAGTAGCAACTGCTGCGCGGAGATAAAAGCTTTTGTTTGCCTTTTCTCTCCTACATTCCTAATCTCCCTCCGTGCTGGTCTCCCCTATAGTCCATCAAGCACTTTTAATCTCTAATTGCATATGACTGATGAGCCTGAACTCCATACACAGCGTTGCCAAGAACCGCTTTTTTCGGAGCCTGCTTTAGCTCTTTAGGCCAGCCATAACACACTGCAGGACCATTAAGAGTTTATAGTTTGTATACATAACACCCTCGGAGTACCAGAGGGTGGTTTATCCAAACAGAAAGGAATTGAGATGAATGAATGCAGAAATGACTTTTGGCCAGGAAATACTTTAATTTTAATTAGGGGGGAAGGGGGCGAGAGAGGAATGAAGAGGCTTTCTTCTCTCACAAAAGACAAGACTAATGAGTTTACAGCTGCAGGCGCTGACCTTGGAGCATCCCGTATAATGCTAGTGCTGAAATGTTTGGATGTGATGTTAGACCCGATAACCTTGCTCCTAAAAGGAAGAAATAAAGGGAAATGGCTGAATGGGGAGGGATTCATTTCATGGGGATGTACGGACGTATTTATTTATTTTTTCCCCCTCTTGCATTCCCGTTCAGCTGCCTTTGGCGACACAGCCGTTCGCCCAGCTGCCGAGCTTCCTATGGGCCTCACCTATTTTGCAGGAAAAAAAGAGTCAATTACTGCAGTTTTCCCATATATAGGACCCTTCCCCATCCCGAAGACCCTCTCATGAGCCCCCACCTCTCCGGAGCCCATGGCTGGAGGGGACGGGGTGCCGGAGCCCGGGGGAGCCCAAGCACTGGGCAGCCTGTGCACGAGGGAAGGTGTAGCCGGGGTTTTTGATGCGGCGGCTCAAAATAGGCTGAAAGCCTGAAATTCCCTGTGCTCGGCACAGATGTTGCCACCCGCTTCGCTTGGTCACTGGCTCGTGGCGTGTGGGCTCCTGCCAGCGCCCACGGAGCCGGGCATTCAGCCCTCCCCAGCATCACAGCGCGGGGACCCACCAGGCAGGAGCAGGAACGGAGCCGTGTGCTCACACCACTTGTCAGTGGGGTCTTCCTGGGGCATGGGCCGGAGCAGCAGCCCTGAGCCTGCCCCGCTCGTCCCCGTCCGCAGGAGCTGGGCTGCTGGTGGCTCACTCCAGGCTGATGTTGCACCTCCATCCCTCGGCACCACGCTGGCTTCACTGAGGGTGCAGCTTCCACGTCTGTGGAGCTGTTGCTCCTGCCTCCCTCCCCAGCCCCCAGGGGACAGGCTGGGGACATCGGCCATAAAGTCTCCTGGCAGCTTCCAGGCATCTCCTTCCTCCCCTGGAGCTCTTTCCACGGCCCCATGGAGCATCATTTGGCCCCGCAGATCCTCCCATGGGTGCTGCCGTGCTGCAACCGTGGCAATTGTTAAACTCTCACGCCACAGCGTGGGGCTGCTGTGAGCTGCTGAGGCTGCGAAGCCGGTTTTGCCTCCAGGGAATCAACACCCCCTGCCCTGCTGAGTCGGCAGCCAGACGGGATGAAACAATAGTGCAAGTTAATGGAGCAAAACAACCATCGGTGTTTCCTATTAAAAGTATTTTTATGATGATGATTATTATTAATATTATATAGGGGCTTAATTTTCTCCCGACTCACTCCAACATCTCACAAAATAAACAGTTGCTGTATTATCCCCTTGTAAATGAGACCACAGGATTGTAAACTTTAATTTGTTACTTTTGGCTGCTCCCAGGTTTGGCAGACAATTAAACCAATTCATTAGTTCACAGAGGCATATTTTTGGCCATGTCTGGCTGCGTGAAGTCATCCAGTGAATGCACTGGAGGCAGGGTGCAGAAAAACCGTACAGTGTCTTTGCCACAGGATCCATCAGTAATGGTCCAAACAGGCCACCGTGGATTTTGCGGACCGAGGTGGGAAGGGTCTGGTTCCTCCTGTTGCTCACCGTGTCCTGGGCACGTGCCACTGGCAGCCCAGTGACCCGCCTTGTTGGCCAGAGATGAGGTATCGATCCTGTGTCTGACCCGCAGGAACCTGGGTCCTGCCTGAGGCTCAGCCTTTAAATTCTGCAGGGTTTGATCGGTGAAACTCCACAGGACACGGCAGAAAATGTCGAGCTCTTGGAAAGGCTAATCTGGCTGTGCGTGACCTCCAGAGCCATCCCCACCAGCTGAATTCATTCCTGGAATACCTGGACTGCTTTCGACCCCTGCTTTCTCAGCTGCAGACACATGGTGAGCCTGCGCAGCCCCACGACAGCAGTCCACGGCTTTTAGCCTTCTGAGGGCTACCAGTCGTATGTACCGAGAGTTAAGGTGGGTTTTTTTAAATGGAAGCCATAACAGTATATTTTATGGCACTATCACCTCCCCTGTCCAAAGGGGCTTAGCGCAAACCGCCGATCAGATGAGGTTCCCTTGGCAGACATTTTTCACACGCTGTAGTTTCTTAGATGTCCATCAACAAACCAAAAATCCTGAGCCATCTGAGTTTTGAAAAATACCCCATGAAATTCCTCCCTTTTCCTTGGTTCACTCCACAGTAGCTGTAGAAGCTCTCAGTGCCTGTGACCAAGTACCCATCAGTGTTATCAGGCCGGTGGAAAGGCAGCTGGTCTTCACAGTGGCCTTGATGGTGGCGCGTATTGCTGTTTGTTACTGAGATATGGCAGGAAATTTGCTCACTTATTGTTCCTCTTTCTGCCAGTCCTTTGTTGGCTGATAGGCAAGGTGTGGCTGCCTGCATCCTGGTGGGTTTTGGGACTCTACACACAAGGGGCTGAATGCATCCTTAAAAGCAGGCAGGAGGTTTTCAGCTTGCAGCTCATATTGGTGAAATGCAAAGAATAATACAAATTCCGGAAGGGAACCTAAAATGTTTTAGGTCAGTTTGTTTTTTTTCCAGCTTTCTTATTCAACAAGCCATTAAGGAGACACTCTTAAATCCTTTCATCCTCCTGCCAAAGCGTTGCATTGGCCCCGTGTCTGTGACAGTAATTCAGCAAGCCCCCAGGAAGGATTTTACAAGTGATGGTGGTTCCTGCATTTCTGTTTAAGAGCCATTGACCTCGATGAAAGGACTTTCCAAGCCACAGAGGGACATGGGACAGAAGAGGATTTTTGCCTCATGGTACAATTAAAAAAAGGAATTTCCAGCATCTCCACTCTCCTGGTACCATTAAGCCAATGCGGAAGGTATCCCGACCCCCTGAGGCTTGCTCTCACCCCGCGCAAGGCTCCGACGTGGTGCTCAGCTGGGCTCATTCCCTCTCAAGGTAAAATTATTCATTCCTTTTGTATTTCAACAAACTGCCTTTCTCTCAAAAATCGCTCTCGTCTCAGGGTTTTTGGAGTCAAATTTTTTTGGAGTGCTATATTATAGCACTCGAAAGATTTTTGCATAATGAAACCTAAAAGCTCTCCCAAAGTGGTTCCTCACCGCTGCATTTCTCGCTGGCCGGCACTTTGGATTTGGATTTGCGGAGAGTTCTGTTTTGTAATTTCCTCCCTCGCTGCCGGGAGGAGAGGCTGCAGTGGGGAGCGGAGCGTTTATGAAAAGCTGGTCACCTCCTTCAGTGTCTGACTGCATTTTCCTTTTCCTGAAATAACAATATTTATTAAAAAGAGTGTTCTGATAAAAAGGTGAGCAAACGCTGCAGAAGAGCTAATTATGACTTCTTATATTGCGACGGCTCTTCTGCAAACCAGCAGCAGAAACCTGCCTGCCCCGGCCGAGCTGCGGCTGTGTTCTTGCTCCTGGCGAGGACGTGTGGGGTGTGACCAGCGTGAGCTGGGCCTTGGTCTCCTCTGGGCATCTCATGCACCCTCTGCTCCTCAAGGAGGTTGTAGCAAAGTCAGGGTCGGTCTCTTCTCCCAAGTAACAGGTGACAGGACGAGGGGAAATGGCCTCAAGTTGTGCCAGGAGAGGTTTAGATTGGATATTAGGAAAAATTTCTTCACCGAAAGGGTTATCAAACACTATTACAGGCTGCCCAAGGAAGTGGTGGAGTCGCCATCCCTGGAGGCATTTAAAAGACGGGTCGATGTGGTGCTGAGGAACATGGGTTAGTGGTGGACTTGTCAGTGTTAGGCGGATGGTTGGACTCGATGATTTGAAAGGTCCCTTCCAACCTAGATAAGTCTATGATTCTGTGATTCAAACTGTGATTCTGGGGGAGGGGAGATGAAGGGCTTCATCCCGCTGCTGGCAGCTGCAGTTCACTGCGTTAATTCCTATCGGAGGGGGAGGATGAAGCTGGTTAGGTTTTGGGTCAAAAAATAAGCCCTCTATTTTTCTCCTTTCGGCTGTTTATCAAGGCTCAGTGCAAAGGGCCTGAAACCCGGCCAGCGCAGCCCGGCTGCTGTGAGCTGTGCCGCGCACAAGTCGCCATCGAGATGGTGATGAGGGACCTTCTGCTGAGCAGCCAATGGAGCCGCCGGTGCCACCGAGCAGTGCCCTGTCCTCGGCGGGAGGGCTGGCCGGCCGGCCGGGTATCTCTCTATTTTGACGCATCCTCGCTGAATGAGGAGGAGAACAAGCAGAAAATGGCTGATGATAAATGCAGCAATTAGGGAAGCTTAATGGAGCAGAAGGTTTTTTGTGCAAAGACAAAGAAATTGCTGCGCGGACACCTGCAAGGAGGTCCCAGCCGCTGCCGGGGGAGGGCTCCAGCTGTGCTGCAGCAGCAGGGGCTGGGGGCGACGACCCCTTCCCTTCACACACACCCTCTGCAAAGGCCTCGAAAAAATATTTTCCAAGTTAAACTTCAAAACACCATTCGGTCTTTCTTTTTCCCTGTTATGATCAGAAAAGGCAGCCTGTAATTCAGGCCCGTTGCAGCCCTCCCCTGCTCCCTGCTCTTTATTCCGTTTCACATAATACGGTGCGCTACTGGAAAACGTGTTTTCCTGACAAAATATCAGTCTCGGTGGTATGAAGGAGCTGCCACACCAGCGGGGGGATGCTGTCGTGCCGGAGGCGGGTGGACATGAGTGGGGACCCCCAGAAACCCACGACCTGCTGCACCCTCCCCTAGGGCACCATGTTCCCGGGCTGAGCCCTGGGATACCGGCTCCCCAGGATTTGAATAAAAATGCTAGGTTTGTTTGCCAAAGCTCCACTTCTCTTTATTTCCTTGCCTAGACTCTTCCCAAAGTGAAGTGCTTGTGCCAAGGGACACCAGGCAGCAGCGGGGAAGCTCCGTCAGGGTGTGCATGGACAGACCCCCAGCCCCGGCGCGGGGAGCCCAGGGTGCGGCGATGGGCGACGCCGGTTTGGTCGGTCACAGGAGTTACCAAAATCCCCCCCCCAAAACTGCAACACAACTATTTTCCTAAGACTCTGACAAAAAGGAATCTCCTGAAGGAGGTAAAGGAAAGGTTTTGGTTTTTTGCTTGGTATGAGCCAAATTAAACATAACCCCCCGTTTTCCCCACCGCCGAGGGCTCCTCAGTTCGAGCCCGAGCTGCGCAGCACTGATTTACCTCCGCTCTCGCCCTGGCGCTTGCCAGCCTGCCCCGAGCAAAGCCAGCGCGTCTCACTCTTGCCTAAGCCCTCAGGATATTGCAGCTCTGCCTGGTTGGCTGGAGCCGGGCGGTGCTGGCGCTGCAGATGGGACGGCGACAGCTCAGCCCTCGGGTTCCCCTGCACCAACCCGTTGTTCAGCTAACCTGGGGTCACCGATCACTAAGTATTTATGGTATCTATAAAGGCTGGAATGGAGACCCCCCATATGCTTATTGTAGGCAATAAAGCTTGCTTTTTAGGGGAGTACAAGATCTTTTTGTTAAAAAAGAGTTAATATTTTTGACAAGTAATCTGACGATTCATCACTGCCTTACAGATGGGCTTTTTTCTGCACCCCCCACTCTCCTGGTTATTTATCTATTTTATTGACCGGGCCAAGACTGGCTGAAGATGGTGCGCACCAAGTCTCATTCCCCTGGGCTGTGGTGGCACCTGGCATCGTGTTTCGGACAAAAGGTGACGCAAGTGCAAGAACTGGGCTCCCCCCTCACGCTTTCCTGAGCATCTTTGTGAAAACAGGCAGCCCGAGGCAAGCGATGAACCTCACACCTCCCATCCTCTTCCTCCCACCATCATTTGTTTGCTAAATCCCTCCCTTCGTCGGTGACTGAGGGAAGTCTCCAGGGAGATGGCCGAAAGGAGAATAAAAATGGTAAAAACTGCACAAAATGAAAGCTCAAGAGTGGTAGAAATGCACAAAACCCAGGAAGTGTACCAGCTCTTTTTATCCGAAGGCGGCTCAGCTGGGGTGGCTTAAAGGAATAAGGCTGAATTAATTAGTTTCTCCGTTTAGGTAATAGTACCATTAATCATGATGAACCATTTTGTGAGAAGGCTGATACTCGGCACCGCGTAATTCCGCAGGAATCCCGCCGTAGTGCAGCATTATTGATGGGTCATCCCCCGAAAGCGCACGAGCAACGCCTCCCAACACAGTCCATGGCAAACCGCTGATTTTCTTTTAACATTCAGACTGCCACAACATCAGTCGTGATGAATTCTTCTGGCACCGGTGTGGCTGCAATAAGCAATCCTTCAGGAATGCCAGGGGAGCACAGCATTGATTTAATGCTCACTTTTTAAATGGACCAAGCGCTTCCGAAGGGTACGGTCCGTTTTTGTACTTTTTTTGAAGCGTACACTACCCCCCCCTCACTCGCACTGATCTGCATCGGGAAGTCGCAGCTACGGAGCCTTTCTAGCAGAGGTGAGGGAGGTTCGCTTACGCAGGTCTGTGCTAGCGGTGCTGTAAAGCGAGATGCCAGGTTGGACGATGGCACTGGGAGAGAATGACAATCCCCCCGAGCCAGCATTACCAGTATCTTATGCTGAGTCCAACATAATTTTCACTTCCACCATGTGTTATATGTTCCTCTGATTTCAGCTGGGAGAGCAGGTGCCGATTTTTAATGCCTATTTTGTGTTAAGCCTCCTTTCATCAGATTAAGGACCCTGCTATTTGATATCATTTTATTTTTTTAAGCTTGGTAATTTAGTCACACGCAAACTTAAAAACAGAAGCTGTAACATGCTGCTAAAGCACAGTTGCCCACTGTTAAATCAGTTACCGAGAGCGAGGGGGTTTGGAGCACTTCTCCATCCCCCTGCAGATGTCTGCTCTCAGCCTACGGGAAAAGCTGGGGAAGGAAAGAAACGGCACGTGGAGAGGAGCGCTTGAGGCGATAACCTTCCCAGAGCGGTGCCGGTGGCACGGAGGTTGTGCTTCCTTTTCCATCCTCCTTTCCCCCGGCCGCAGGCTGTGGGATGAGGGCCGGAGGCGCGGAGGGGTGGGAGAGCTGCCGCAGAGCCGGGGACCCCGCGCTCCCCCCCAGGCCCCGGCGGCTCTTGCCTCCGACGCAGCCGACGGGCCACGATCCTTCTGCCGGGGAAGAGTCACA
>VYZM01010234.1:1174309-1192454 GCA_013398915.1 Dromas ardeola
TTATTATTAATATTTTAATATATATCTGTAACTTCGGTTCCAAAGTACCAAGGTAAGTGATCAATTGGCCTCAGAAGGGAACCTCACAGTGGACTGTAAAACTACAGTATTTCCATAAATAATACTTTTAAGAAACCCTGGGTATTTTTTTCTTAAGGATCTGAGGCCTTTAAAATGCAAATTTAACTAAAAACAAAAGCAAAATTTCTTCTTTTTAAGTGAATAAAGAGCACAAAATTAAAAAAAATACAAATCCATTAAAAATGTTTCTCACATTTGGGAAAAAATGTACAAACTTGATATTCTTAACTCATTTTTTTTTTAGCACAGAAACAAAAAACAAAACCAAAAATCCATACCTATATATTAAATTCCCATTCTCAGCAACCTTCTTGTTGGAAAGTCTGCATCCCCGACCCCGTTATTTATGGAAATGTGCTTAACTTCTACAAATTTTACATTAAAAAAAAAAAGTTTACAGCAGTGCATTTTGTAAAAGATTTGTTTTTTGTTTGTTTGTTTGTTTTTCTGTTTGTTTTTTTTTGTTGTTGTTGTTGTTTGTTTGTTTGTTTTATATACAGGCGAGTTTAAAATTCAATGTTGGGGACTATCGTGCCTCTACTTCTTTGGGGTTCCTAGAGGGGGAGTAGTCCCTGGACTCTGAGTTTGTGAGTGGAGTAGTCCTGCGTGGGGAGGCAGGTCTGGTGCTGCTCGCTGGTACAAGAGGCGGTGGGGCGCTCAGCGCTGCGGTCGGTGGGTTCCTGTTTAGAATCCCGTTGTGCATGGCAGTGGATGGACTCAGTCTGGGGTAATGCATCCCACTTAAATGAGGCATGAAGGATGGCACGTGTGCCAGGTGACTTTCGATGGGGGACGAGTGCAAGTGGTGCATTCTGGCACGCTCAAGTTCTTCCCGTAAGTGCAAGCGCTCTCTTTCCTCCACTTGCCGCAACCGCTCCTGCTCTCGGCGGGCTTCAAGAAGGTTTTCATGGTTATAGTCGTGTGGCTCCCTGTCTCTATAAGAACGCTCATGGTCGTAAAATCCAGAGGTGGTAGGGAACCTATGGATAGGATCCGTCCGGAGCTGGAAGTCCATTCGACGGTGCAGGTCTAAGCTCCGGTAGGCATCTCGCAATGGGTCCCTCATTGGGTCCCAAGAAAATCCAGGATGTGGCAGCCTCTCTCTTCCTGACAAAGGATTCATGCCTATGAGCGGGGTCATCATTCTGCTGCGGTCCAGAACATTCATGTTGTTCATCTGGTGCACGCTGCCCATGGAGATGGGCATAGAGGCAGCCATCGAGTGAGGCAATGATAATCCATGCAAAGTAGGTGGTGGGGGATGCTCCACTGATCGGGAGTGCTGCGAAGGCTCGGACCCTACCACCAGCACATCACTGTCTTCCTTCCTCTCCTCTTTGACTTTGATGTCATTCTTAATCTTCTGGAGGTCGCTGGGAAGCTCTGTCTTTCTCTCCATGTCCTTGCTCATTAAATTGGTAAGCTTCAAGCTCTCACTTAGTGCAGGTTTGCTGTATGGGGATACAGACTGGATTACTGGCTTTGTGTTGTCCTCAGAGGGTCTCTTATCATGGCTTGGAGTTTCCTTCACCGGGGAACGGCTCTCTTTAATCTTGTGTTCTGCTATGGGCGGCTCTCTCAGCCGGTCAGGGTGCTCTCGCTCGGGTTCTTTGGACCTTTCCCTTTCACCAAGGCTAACCTGCCTGATGGGATCACTGGAGGTTTGGCTGTTGCTGCGGATGAGATTGCTTATCTGATGTGTCACTGGAGCCGATGCGGGTGAGGATCTGTTTGAATGTCTGTTTTTATCCATGAGGTCTCTGTAAAAAAAGAGAACATGCATCCTTGGCTTTGTGTGAACAAACATACATGTGATGCTGGACATGCATAGTGCTGTCTCTAGTTGTGTGATTCGAGATTGCTCAGTAGGCGATTTGAGAAGCTCTGCCAGCACCAGCTGTAGCTGTGATGCTACGCTAAAATATACACACTACCTGCCTTTACATACTGCAGAGAAAAAAAATGTCGACGGGGAGCAGCCATAACACGATGCTTATTTTCCTATGGAGCTGCAGGAAGAGCTTTTGTTGTTGGCAGCTAAGGTGCGTGCTTAAGGAAAAAAGCCTCGAATAGGCCATGAAACTGAGTAATCGACCTCTGTTTCAAGAGGATCTGCTACGAGGAACAAGGGGTTTGATGACAATGTCCACGGTTTAAGAGAGAGGTATGAGGGTTTACGTTTCTAACTGCACCTCTATTTCTGAGCAAGCCAATTAGTCACAGTTACTCCCACCTCTTTAAGAGGGGAATAAATAATACTCACCTTTTAAAAGCACTTTGCTCTGAATGAAAGACACTCTAAATGCAAAATATGATGGTGTGATTGAGAGAACTGCATTATGCAGCTGAGAGGCTCACTGATGCCTAAGTTTTATGCCAGGTTTGCTTTCGAGAGCTGTAAGACCTGAGTGCTGAAAGCTAGAGGTGTTTTGGGGAGTTCTGTAAGTATTTATCCCTTACGATTACATTTGCTAACCCAGATTTCTTCCTCTGCAGTAGTCCTGATTGCTGGTCAAGGATGTGGTTTATTAAAAAAATGTCCAAAGAGAGATGCTGGGGACAGCTTAAGCTGAATTAATAGAAACGTTAATAGGGTTGTTAACCCCTGTATGAACACTCTTGAGAGTAAAGTAACCTTGGTTTGCAAATGAATTACACTAAAGCCAAGAAGGGAGCTTCCTCGCTGAATGACTATCCATGCAAGGGTGTCAGACAATTTAACATTTAAAACAAGATGATTTTCAGCCTATTGCTTCCATATAATCTCGTTCACAGGCACTGCCTGAAGATCTTGTTAAATGCACTCCAGGCAAACTATGAACCCCCTATCACTAGTCAAACACACACATCTAAGACTTGCAGGCTGTTATTGCCTACAAAGAAGTAGCCTGTCGGAAACAACCGGGCTCTGAAATATAAAGGGCTTTATGGCTTCAAAATCATGTAACTGGAAGCTAATGAAGTATCTATAGCCCAGGTGAAACAGTCCTGTCATCGTTAATAACCGTTTGCCTACAATGCAATTTTTTAAAATCAGTTTTGCTAATGGATTCATGCACGCTGCTCCAGATACAGGCATTTGCATTTTTATCTCGTTAATGTCCAGCTAACATTTGAATTCATCAGCATATCTGTACATTAATGAGAACTATGACTGTCTCCAAAGGACCCATCACAATGCTACCTTCATGATTTCAGAATATACAGCAATCCTAAAGCAGCTGCATTGAAAACAGCCAAGTGTACCCAGGAAACACAGCGACACGCTCGTTTCCTCAGCCTGGTGCTTTTTATTAACCTGCTAGCGGGGACTGGCTTCCTATATTGCCACAGAGGACAAATCCTAAAAGGTAAAGAGGGATTTTCTTTGTGTTGCTAGTGCTTGTGCTTATCTGAGGGAGAGGCCTCTCAGCTGCTTCAAAGACAAGCAACGTTTTGCGCTGATTATTTTACTATCAGAAAAATTAGAAAAAATATAGAAAGAAAAGAAAGTGCTCAAAAGCACCCGTTGCTTACCTCTCTTTGTCTCTGTCGTCTTTACTCAGAGAAAGATCCCTCTTCTCGGGCTCTCGCTCCCGCTCTCTGTCTCTGTCATGGTTTGTCACCGAGGAGCTTCGCTCAGAGTCGGTGGGCTTGGGCCACTGTGGAGGTGTTGGGAAGGACGGTGGGGTCCGATGGAGTCTATTCCATGGCTCGTGGGGATTGTTGAAATTCTGCAGGTTTGGGCCATCTTTGTGAGTAAAAATGTTGTTGTGAGCTAGAATAATGGCAGGGGGAGGAGGAGTTAAAAATAATTCAAACCAAATAATTACATATACACTTTTCACAATGCTAATCACAACCAGAACTGTCCTTTCAAGACTTTTTAATGTGGAGCTAACGGCGAGGGGGAGCTACTCGCAGGTGGACACAGATACCTCCAACACTGGGTGTAAGATCCACCAGCTCTTTTACGGCTGTTGGTGGAAGAAGCTTTAACTAAACATCTAAATAACTTAGCGATGACTGAAAATGCCCAGCTCCTCTTCTCCCCCCACCCCAGCAAGGGTTCCAGCACAAAAGCAATGTTTTTCCTCAGCTCCTCTCACTGGCAGAAACTTTAATTTGGGGGTAGTTACAAGCAATCAGCTGCCTGCAGCTGAGGATTCAAGGACTTTTTTGTCAAAGAAACAAGACTATGTGGTGGTATGTATGTGTGTGTATAAAAATAGAGCTTGGCTGTAGGCTTTTCAGAACAGTCACTTGATTTTCCTCCATCAATCTTCAGCTGATTCCTGTTGCACCATGAGATGCAAAAGCACGCTCTCATGTGTGGCTCTCAAGCATGTCTTGCCTACAGGTAACATGTTTTTGAAGTAAAATTATTATATACAGGTAATTTAAACTTCAGACAACGGTTACAGAGGAAGTCTACGCGCTGAATTAGGAGAAGTATCAATAGCTGTTCCACTACGCATCTTCGCCGTTGAAGGGTGTTACTTTAGATGCCCATAGGGTCCCAGAGCTCAGAGGGGTCTGGCAGCTCTAGCACCTCTAGGAGCACACAAGGTACCAGCCCTCAGCGGTGAGGAGACACAGAGCCCAGCTAGTGATGTCTGTGACACGCAGAAAAGCTCCCACCGCAGAGACCTGGAAATCTTAGGTGCAGTGTTTTCAGATAGGAGAATGGAGGTTAGGAATGAAACTTCTTTAAAAACTACCACCAGCTGCTGTAAATATTAGCATGTGGCTTTTCTGGAAGGGATGTTTGTCTGCAGTAACCCAGCCAGTACTTACTCAGAGCATGACTGCCTAATCCTCCAAAGGCATTGCTGCCTAAGTTCCCAAGGCCGCTGAAGGTGCTTGACCTGCTAAATGGATCTGGAAAGGCAAACAGGGATTTAGCAGGCATTTAGCCAAGAATGTTGGAGAATGAAACGCACCCCTCCCCTTCTTAACTGTCTGAATCCAAGTAGGATTAGGCCAGACTTTAAGCTGATCCTTCTCATTGCAAGGTTCTTTGCACAGAAAATTCCCATCATGTTAAAATGGAGAAGGGATTCAGTGCTCACTCTGCAAACAGGTGCTGTAATAAACTTTTGTATGCCAGTCAGAGGGGAGCTAGAAATTAAGGTCTAATAGCTGAAATTAGGATGGCTGCTGCTGAGCTATAACTCCCCTTCCTTATCTGTACTAACAGCAGAAGCATTGCAATTGCCTTGAAAGAACCTCAGCAGGCTCCTGGGTCAGCATATTGACGGGATGCATCGTTTCTCGTTTCTCTTGTTTCTGTACACAACTTTCTATCCTCTTTGTAACAGTGCCTAGAGACAGTCCTAAGCTAATTGCTACCAACATCCATCCTTACACCAACTAATTTTGGCCTGTTTGTGCCAAAATCCTCTCCCATAATACCTTCCTTGATCCCAGTGGTGGTGGAAATGATAGCGTAGTCTTAGAGGAGATACTATGACAAAGGGATGTATCCTTTGAGGCAGAAGATGAATCTTGCTTTTCCTACTCAAGTATCTGACTGTTTGGTTACTAGCACTTATCTTTATAAAAAGTCTTGCCTTTTTTTTTTTCCCCATTAAAGGCACCCATCATCAGAGGAGGTTCCTCTCTGAGCGGATATAGCCCAACTCAGGCTTCTGCGCTTCAGAGATGGCTATGGCTTAAATAGCACCAGTGTACTTGTTTTCTTTCCTACCGGTCTTCTCTAAACAACTCCTCCTTCTGCCCACTAGCTTTTTGGCTGTCCCTTTAAAGTCTTTAACTTGCCATGTTACAGGAGATGTGTTGCTCTCTACTTCCTCACAGATAGCCTTATCTTTAAAATATCAAGGCAAATAGCTTGGATCTTTAAGCAAACAGCTATTTGCTTATTCACTTATTTTTAAATAGTTGTTCTTGCCCTTCCCCTTTGATATTAAGTAGTTGCGTGACTCTGTAGAGATACAGTTAATTCTGACAGAATGTTCAGGAATTTATGTAAATCTGTGTATTTGTAACAGAAAAAAGTCTACAAGGTCATGTGGCATGCCACATTTACTGATTGGATGAGTGTTACTAAAACATTAATCAACAGAGCTTGAACTTTAATTGGCAATGAGCTGCTTGTGAGCTTCTAAAATGAGGAAATTTGAGAAAATCAGGCTCTACTTACTGTCAATTAGGAAACTGAAAGGCTGGCAAAATGTACAGAACAGCTATCTGCCAGGAACTGTTCACTGAACATTATTAAAGAACCTAGCCAAGAACTTTCACAGGTGGGAAACGGTACAGGAGGAACCCATTTTAAGCTGTGACTTGTTTGAGGTACCTTTGCATAAATTTCCCCCATTTCCTTGGGCACATTCAGCTGCACAGACGGGCTCTACAGGTCACAGTTCAGCTCCTGTGCAGCGTCCCAGCAGTGACAGACTTGCCTGCTCTGCAGTGCCCTCTTCTCTTGCAGGAGAAGGTCTGCTAATCCTGCCCCTCTCCTTTGGAGGAGAGCAGAGGGGATGTGCTGGGAAGCTGGCATGGGCGGGAAGCTGGCTAGCTTCTGGTTCCTCAGTCTAAGCCTCTCCCTCCCCCAGTGCTACAGCGCCTCAAGGCAGGACCACACCGGAGAGCCAGGAATGGGTGAGAGGTGTAAAGGTGAAGGCAGGGTTTACTTACACTTACCTGCCAAGTGGTTAGTAGGCAGGAAACTGCTGTGGTGAGGTGACGGACCAAAAGGGGTGGTGGCTGGATGTGTCGCACCTGTGAGAACAAGGTCCCTTTTTAGTTCAGTGGCAAGTGACTGCTTACGTACACAGAGCTCCTGGCCATCACATTCGAGAACCCGATGCAAAGGCCCAGGCCAGATTTAAACATAGCAAAGGGCAGGGGAAAACCCCAAACACCAGCCCAGTGCGCTACAGGCAGGATTTCTCTGCGTGCCCTTTCTCCTGGCCTGTGGGCACTAGGAGGCAGGAGAAGATCTTGCACTCAGCGTTGTCGCTCACCTGTAGTAACGAGGAAATGAATCTCTTGGTCTGCCATTTTCAGTCATTACTCTGTGTTTACATTAAAAAGGGTCAGCCCAGGTTATAGGCCCAGACAGAAGGTGCTTGGAAGTGACTGATTAGAGTCTATATGGAACACCAGTTAATGACAGGCACGAAGGGAACATCAATCATGCCTCTCCCGTGAGAGCTCCATCTTCACTCTCAGATCTGTCTCTGCACCCACAGGCTCCCCTCATGGTATTTTTTTCCCTTTGCTAGACACTGCTCACCACCACGGTCCCACACTACCTCGTGGGAAAGGACCACCACTGCCGAGCATGCTGGATTGCACTAGATTGAGGCAAGGGGCAAGAACGGGCTGAAACAAGCTGGTCTGCCCTGTGTTTCAAGGTGGACTGGGCTCATACAGAAAATTCTGTTCTCCTTTCAGAGCAGAAAATGAGATATCTGCCTCCTTCACAGGCAGACACATACGAACCTGAACGGGCTTGCAACCGCAGCATGAAAACACTGGGGTCACCTGCCACTGGGATACATGGCTTTTGGAGGAACATTAACTCCCATGTGTTCTGCAAACGACAGTATGTTTGGGCAATCCCATGGGCCTGGCTTTCGCCCCCTAAGATTAGTACAGATGATGCACCTGAAATCAACTTTGGAATATTTATGTTTCAGATGCGTGTGACAAAATGTCTCCAGTATTAGACTGGCAAGAGCAGCCCTCTCCAACTGTTTAGACCATGAATGTCCTTTTGGTGCCTCCTCCCTGCTAGCACTTCCACTACTGCAGACAAAGCAGAATTAGCAACTGTCATAACTTTCAGATGCTGGATGCAAACACAATTTCCCCCTCCCTTGCAGAAAGCAAGACCTGCCATACCTGTGCATTAACTCTCTCATTTTGTTAGAAACTAGTAATTCCAGACAATGACAGAAGCAGCACTTTCCCAAGGACGTGTTAAGTCATGTGCAAAATAGACCAACACCTAAATAAAGCTTTTCAGTGCTCTCGTTTTGTGTATTTTGTTGGTAGAAAGTTAACTTCCCTTAATACTGAGAAGAGTAACAGGTCAGCTCTAGCAAACATCAGCAGCCATACTGGGCACGGACATGGGCTCTTTACTAACAGCTCGCTCACTCAGTCATTGCTTTCTCAAGTGATAACTTTCTATTACGGAAAAGAGGATTATGATCCTTTTCCTCCCACCAGGCACTCCAGCTCTCCTGGCATCTTCACCACAAAGAATTCTGCCTCATCTGTGGCCCATATGAATGATTCCCACCAGCGGCACACCTGCTCTGGTACGTTCCTGCCCATCGTCTCCAAGCCCCATCAAATGCATGTTTCCACCATATACCATCAGTGCTGATAACGGTCACAGCAAAAGCGGGGGGGGGAATGGAGGACAAAAATTAATATGCACAGGAGAAACTGCATGCCAAACACAGCACAAACAGCATTTTATGGAGGTGCTGGTCAGTCCCTGACCTGATCTTCCTTGGTGACAGCGCCCAACAACAGACAGTTGTTGTAAAACACACTCATGTGTCCAGAACGCGAGCCGACTATAAAACTGGAGAGGGAGACAGCGCTGCGTGTCCCTCACCAGCTTGGGCACCACAAACCTAAGCAGCCAGAAAATGAGTTGAGGAAACTTAAGAGAGACCACAGCAATGAGACCTGGAGTTATCTATAAACATTCTGACTGCTCCAATGCTTCAAGACGGATGGAGACTGTCATCTTTCTAATCCTTTAAGATTTCAGAAGGTGTATAATGGATGGGAGATTTCTTCCAAGGAGACGGCTTACAAACTCAACTACACGGGCTGATAATAAAAAATCCTCCAGAGAAAGCCAGGAGCGGCATTGCAGGCTGTCAGGTGGTTATTAAATATAGCGTCTGCCAGGCAGCCGAACATCCGTCCTGAAGACAGGTGGCCCTAAGATAACTTATGTCTCCCGCAGTAACTAGGCAATGCAGCAGAACCAATGATTCACATCAACTGCACGCTTGTTCGATAAGGTGAAAAGAATGCCTCGGATATTGCACAGTAAAAGATTTATTCATCTATATATTACTGCTGCGATGTTTGTTCACTTTGATAGCACTCTTTACCTAGATTTACCGTGTGATGGCTCTTGTGATTAATATACTCACGGACAAGTTGATGTAAGCTTGTTTATCTCCAGTGAAAGTTTTCTATTAATTTGCCTTCTTTAATGTATCTATTCCATACTATTTCCCCTCTTGCTTTTATGAATGGAGAAGCAAGCCACGCTTGCCTCTTCAAGAGAAAAAGCTCAATATACCAACTGGACTGGTGCTTTTCTGCCCGTTAGGGTAAACTCTGCCCAATTATAGCCTTACGAGATTGTTGTGGTGACAACACAGGACAGACTGAAGACAGTGACAAGGAAACAGCTGCCATAGGAAAACAGTCAGAGGTTTGTTAAGTCAGCTGTGCTTATGCATCCAAGTAGATGCAATAAATATCTTGGCCCTGTACTATGAAAGTACCTTTAGAGACCAAAATACGGGGTAGCATCCTACAATGTACAGCTAGTATCAGCACTGATTAGATGTGGTGGAAATATGCATTTGATAGTTAAGAATTTCCATCCGCAGATAAGGGTGGAAAGACAAACTGAACCGCTGGTGGAGTTCCTGAAGGCTATCCGACATCTGCATTTGAAACTCAGTTCTCACGGAGGTTTCAGCTTGATTCTCATCTGTTGCTTTTCTGTCATGTTTGGGACAAAATTCATAACACTTCTAACCTCATTCATTTCAACAGGGTTGAACCAAGGCTGAATATGAGCATGTCTACACTGAGTTAGAACGAGAGCACAATATTGCATCATAGAACCAGAGTAAAGTTTGGAAAAAAAAATTACATTAGTTTCCAATTAATAACATACAGAAGGCAAACCCTGGCATTTTAAACACAGGAAGAAAATCTAAAAAAGTCTAGGGGGGAAATGAAACCCTGGGAAGAGAAAAAATCCAACATTTGGTAGATGGAAATCAACAAGAACAGCACCAGTGACCTCCAAAACCAGAACGTCAGAGTTGCAGTGTCCCGCGGTTAGAGCCATCAAGAACAGTGCAGTGAAGCCTACTGCACTTTGGTAATTGCATTAATTGTAGTTACTTCTCCAACAGATTGGAAAGCAATTGATCAATGAAAACTGTATTTAAATTTTTTTTAATTCAATATGCCATTTTAAGCTTTAGAGATTGCTGGACTTCGTAACACATAGGGGGTTTTTGTATTTAAAAACTAAACACTTCATAAATACACCTTCTGTGATATTTTAAATGCTGTTATTGAAGTCTTCCTTTTACAAAAAACCCTTGTTTTAAGAAAACAATTGGAAACTTGGTGAGTGGAGGAGCTGAGAACAAAAGCAAGAAAGAGACCAAGGTGTCTTCCAATCCTGTCTGATGGAAACATTTTTAAGCATTTTGTCAAAATCGCTTTTTAAAATCACTCTATAGCCTGTTAATCAGGACACATAAGAACCAGATGCACAGACAGGCGTGTAAGAGCCAGTGCTGCAGGTCGGTGACGTGCAGAGGACCCCGCACTGGAGGTGGTGGCAGAGCCCAGGTCACAGGAGTGGCCAGTGCTTCTGCACCCCTGTGAACCATCTTGCCTGCTTCGATTTTTGAGGCATACGTAGCTGTAGAGACACACATTACATATACTGACTGGCTGGGGTTTTTTTTGCAAGAAGTGATGATCTTCCCTTACCTGTGGTAGAAAACAGAGGCCTGGCAAGATCCTGTGGATAATGGAAGCCTGGAAACACTCCAGGGGCGGGAGGTCTGCTGAACAGGTCAAGTTTACCACCTATCTCTAGCTTGTGGGGATCCAGCTGCATTTGCTGTCAAATGATATAAAAACAATCTCATTATACACTTCCTTTTTTATGGGAGAAAAAGAGAGGGAGTTCAGGCTCACTCCCGCTTAGCCCTGCCAGGGAGAGTTAGCGAGAGTGACAGCAGCATCTCTGGTCACGTACCACAGTCATGCTCTGACAGCATCTGTAAGGCCATTTCGCTCCGCAGCCTCTCAGCTGCCTGCCTCATCCACATGGATAAGGTCTGAAGTGAGCGCTCAGCCCCTCAGCACACACAATGGAGCACGCAGCGTGATACACCGAGTGCGCTGCACCCCAGGATCAGCCGGCGCTCTCAGCCTGACAAAAAATATTCTCCAGGCGGAAAGCTGCCGACAGAAGTCATGAGAGCTGGGTGATGGACTCGCCTGTTTTGCTTCTCCACTTTGGGAGGAGAGATGTTGCCAGACTATGCCCTTCCTGCAGCTAGATAGCTCAGTATGCAGACAAGGGGCGAAGCATGAAGGAACTATGAGGCTCCTTCAGAGGCTATTTTCATCCTTCGCCCACAGAAGTGAGCATGGTCAGAACTGCACCTAAGTCATGTAAATCAACAGCTTAAAGATTATATATTTGCTTATTAAAAAAAATGGACGCACACCACTTGTAGAGGCACTAATTCCAGTGCACCTACTTAAGCACCGAATAGTCTTCATTAATGGGATAAAAAAACTACAGCAGGAGCTATGAAAAAAGAAATGCTACAGAAGTCCCATTATCGGCTATTCTGCCTGCCACAGGGAACTTGGAGCCTGTAACACCCCCCCAGTGTACCTACACCTTGTTACCTCTTGAGTTTTCAATCCCATCCCTCTGCCCACCATCACGGCAGTGCAGAAAGCCCAACAACCCCCAACACAGTAACTATCAATCTACTCCCCTGCTCTATGTTTTGTCATACGTTCTGCACCATATCGGTCATTTCATTAGGAATGGGATAATACTGTCTATTCTACAGGAGGTACTAGTACAGAAGGGAAGTGGCATTAAACATGTATGCTTTGTAAAAAAGATGGATCTGTGGCAAAATTACCTTCCCCCTCCCTTTCTTCTTCTCTTTCTGCCTGTGCATTTAGTATCTCCTGCTCCACTTGCTACCCTTCAACCCAGGTCCTTTGCCCTCAGATAAACTTTATGGTTGGTATAATAAATGTCAAAGGATTGAAAGTGTTAGTTAATCAATACAGGCAAGCTTAAGAATCACCAACAGTAACTGCTTCCTGCTCATTACTCACTGAAATATAATCTGTAAGCCAAAGGACTTGGCTTTGTTCCAGAAACTGTCTGAATTACCTTTATCTTTTGCTGGTGATGGTAGATCTGCCAGGCGATCTGTACATGAACCGCACACCACTTCCCGGGCTTCTGCAATGGAAAGCACAAGAATTTAGATTAATTTATACGTTAGCAATCTACATCAGATAGAACGTTTCATTTCCCTTACTGTCAAGCAGGCAGCTAAGCAATGAGAAAGGCTGATTACTAAAACAGCACAATAGGTGATCAACATTTTTTTCTGTACTGCAGCAGATGATGTTTAAATTAAGAAGGAATCAAACAGGAAGAATGTGGGATGTCTTCCTCATCTCCTGGAGACTTGAGATCCCTGCCTTGTTCTCTCCTACTTGCGCTCCCTCCTTCATAAACCGAAATAAATGGCAGCAAAGCACGGCATGTGATGCTTAAGAGAAAGCAACTAACAGTTAACAGTTCTGTTTCTGAAAAAGAGCCCTGTTCATTCATCCCTGCCGCGCTGCAGGCTAAGTCATGCGTGGTTATTATGGCTGCTTGCATTTGGGGAGGAAAAGGGTACGGACAAACAATCACCAGGGATGAATGAGTTACAGTTTTTCAGCTGAGCTGTAATACTCACTGTAGGGTGTTTTTGTGGAACATCAGAAGCACAAATAAAACACATTGACCTAAGCCAGCATGAATCTGATCACTGGTGAATGTCTGTCCATGCTCACAGTCATTTATTTCTGTGACCCTTATTTCATACTGTGAACTATTAATGCACACTAATGGATGCAAAAGAAGGTAGGGATTCAACCTAAACGTTATTAATCAGAAGCAGCTAAGAGCTAACTAAGACATTTTGCTTTAAATAAAGGATGAGCGTGAAGTTTTCTGCTGGACGTGCTAAATTTCAGAAACACATGCACCGTATTTGAAGTGTGTGACTGTATATATATACACGTATATAAAATCCCCCACAAACCTTACTTACTCTTACTGGAGGCCTATAAGGGTCTGACACCTATGGAAAAAGCAGAAATAAAACAATCAGTCTTTCTAAATTAGCCAATATACGGAAAGGTGGGGAACTTCCTTCCTCCAAACAAATAAAAACATTTGGAAAGCAATGTTCCAGAGAAGTCTCCTGTGACATGGGAAATCTAAAAGGCTAAAAGCAGACTTAAATTTTCTCTTTCATTGCTTGCACCAAACTCAGCAGAATTTTATGATAAACAAGGCAGCTTCATGCCAGCAACTGAACAGTGCCAGTGCTTTTCCAAACTTTATAATCGTTCTGAAATGGTGCACATAAAATTACTCTCCAAGCAATGCTTAGGGGAAAGACCTTGAAGGGGTTTCCTACCCCATTTCCCCCTGACTTTGTTTAAAGAAGTCAATACATCCCTTTGTGTTCACGACGGGTGGAGGCTGCTGTTTTCTCACCAGGAAAAGAAACTTCTGTCCTGACGGCATGTTCTGAGTCTAGAAGGCCAATTTGCTCACCAGCTGCTCTCTTTTTTTTTTTTTATGAGCCATCACTGTCTTTACTGTAAACCCAGATAAGCTGAAAGGAAGGTTATATATTGTTGCCTACCCCGGGAGTCTTCTGCAGCAGCGTATGGTGGACTGTGCCTGGTCTACCTGCTACATCAATAGGGTTTGAAGTCTGAAAGACAAGAATTGAGCGTGAACAATACTGTATCATACCAGCGGTACATTTAACATCTCTATCTGATGTTAACGGCATTAATTAGTCCATGTTTGTACTGTGCTTTGAACACGCACATTGCTGCATTAGTACTAAATGTTATCTCTTACTGACAGCCAACAGCATTTAACCACCATGTCATCTATTACTATTTAGCGGCAGTAACAGTATTACAGCAGCACCCCTAAGCCCCACTGAAATCACAACCCCATTGTGCTATGCAGTATGCAAGTGGATGGGAAGAGACAGTCCCTGCCCCCCAAGCTTATTTAGACAAACTAGGCAGGCAGTAAGAGAGAATGAGTGAGGTGGACTGACTCCCTCCACCTTCCAGGCAGCAACCGGTATTGCGGTCAGGAACAGCACAACTCAAGCATCCTAGTCCCATATTGCACCTATTGGACCATGGCCGCTTTCCGACTGGGGCTCGGTAACACAATGGCTAAAAGGGCAACAGCCCATCTATTTGCATCGACAAGGCAAAATGAGAAAACTTAGAAGGTGCTTGTGGGTCTTTTATAGCTTTGCATTGTTTATCCCATCATTTTCCAGCAAGAATTAAACACCTCATTCAATGAATCCCTGTTCTTCCTCCTCCTCCGGATCCCACCTGTTGCCCTGTCCTAGACGATCCCCAAGAACTCGTTCGTCTTCTCACTCTGGCATTCCTCCATCTCCCACTCCCTGTGCAACTGCACCTGGTGCCTCTGCGCAGCTGAATGCAGAGGGGTTAAACCTCATTCCCCAAGAGATTATTTCAGGGACTCACATTTTAGGTCAAATTACAGTAGATTTGAAAGAGTCAAACTGTATGAGGAATGAGTGAAATCATGGGTGTGGGAGGAAAGATAGGTTTTAATTTGTCTAAGGCTACGTAACTTCCAGACTCACTAAAAAGAGAATTCTCGTGTGTGTGTAGGTAAGTCAACGAGCTCCCCAGGCAGATCTGTGCTCTCAGGGCCTGTCTGACAGCTGAGGTATATATAAGGTGGCAAATAAGTTACAGCTATCATACAGGCAAGAGCTTTAAGATCACAACATGTTAATAGCATGGTGTCATCGTGTCCCTTTGTCCCCTGGAGAAAGATGTGAATGCTTCCTCCAGCAAAGTAAACGGAATACTTCTGACCTTTTCAAGTTCTTAGCTTGTGAGAAACGGCCTTCGGGAAACTCACTGAGAAGTTTACCGTCAGCCTGGATTTATGTGCAGTGGATTTACACGCACAGCTGTAGGCAACTGACACGGGAAGGGGAAAAACAAAACCAAGACCTCTGCTTTGGAAAGCAAGAAGTGCAGGATTCAGCGTGCCAAAACCAAATCATCAGGTCTGTAGTGATTATGAAGGCTTTAGTCAAACAGCTTGGGAGGGAGAGAGCATGGAAAAATGATGCAGTAACGACGACTAGAGTGGCTTTGCCCAGCAGTTGGGCTCTGTCTCCTCTAGGAAACTGGAAAACAATCTGCCGAAGTGGCAGATTCATTTTTCAACCTATCCCTCTTTTTTTCAGATGTTAGATTGCATGTAAATACAGCACCGTCCAGAGATCAAGTGATGTTAGTGATTAACCATGGCACCAGAGTGTGACCCTGCGCTGCTTAAACTCAAGCTAGCAAATTTCTATGAATCTATCGTTAAAATGAATTAAAAGCTAGTTACAATACAGCACTAAGAACTGTTTAAAAATGTAAAGGGTCTGTGAGCACTTCTTCTTTCTCGCTATGTAACTGCTTCTCTTTGGTCTAATGGCATTTTACAATGAGATGGTATCTATAAAGCTCGTAATGAAGATGGAAACCAGAAGAGCAGGCTATCAGTGTATCAGAAGCTCCTAATTAACAGTAGCCTTATGGCAAAACTGAACCCTATCTTCACATTAGCAAAATGTTGCCAATTCCACCTTAGTTTTGCAGCTCCTTTTCTTGGGAAGTCAAGTTCACACCCTGACAGCTTGGGGTCTGTAGGGATCCCCTGGCATCCCTTGCAAGAACAGCAACAATTAGCCCTGGTGGACAAACTCCATCAAGGGATAGCTACGTTCCGTCCCTTTGCTCCCTCTGCTCAGCTGCAACTGCTCCTCTTCCATGCCTGCAGCCACTACACACACACCTCTGGTTGAAAACAGCCATTTTAGAGACTTTGCTGCTTGTAATGCATCCGGAAAATAAAATAACGTAAGGGCACTGAGGAAAAACTCCAGCTTCCATTAAAAAAATTAAGCGGGAAGGTTGTAAGAAGCCTTATTTGCAGCAGTTGCTAATTACTGACGTCCACTGATGTCAGTGAGGCTGCTGTGGGAAGCACAGCCCACAGCCCTCCTCTGTATGGCTGTGGAAATGACCTTCCCAATGCAAACAGGAATGGCCTGGCTACTGGGCTGGTCCTTCAAGTCTTCTAACACAGCAGCAGAGCTCTATGGAAATGCAGTTCAAGATGAGAAATCTAAAATCACAGTATGTAAGGAAGCTAAACACATCTCAACTTACAAATGGAATAAATGCTCCACATTCAAACAAATGCTATATAGATATAACGCGCATTTCTTGTGTGGAGAGATTTAACAGTTTCTGTACATTTAAAAATAGTTAATAAAAAGAACAAGTCAGGGAGGAAAAAAAAAGCAATGCACACCACAGAATTCATCAAAAATGGTGGTTATCATGGCAACATTTCCAAATGCCAATCAGTGCTAGTTGTAATGATATGTTACAGTTGCAGTGCACCTTTCAAACACACTATCTCAAAGAAGCTTGCAGGCATTAATCAACCCTTATAAAACCCACTGCAAGATAATTTCATAGATGAGGAAGCTGAGGAACAGAAGATTTAAGCGACTTGCCCAAGGTCAGACAGTGTCGGAACTGGGAATAAAAATTCAGCTCCTTCAAATTGCTCTACCCTTTTACAGCAGTCTCTCCCTATTGTTCCCACACTTGTACAGTCAATTTCTCATTTTTTTCTGGGAATAAACACAGTTTATCTTTTGCAATCTCAGACCGTTAAATTTATAAAATGATTTGGGACTCATCGGTCTATTATTAGCTGTAAATATTTCAATCAAATAAGACATTTGACTGTACGCTTCTCCTCCAGCTTCAGTTGACCTCGCAAGTGAACCACTGTATCCTTTTCCAAGGAACAATCTGTAGTGCCAAGAGAAAATATCTGCTGAAGTGTTGGCTGCTTTGTGCAGAGGATGCTCACAGATCTGTGGGGTGATCACTTCCAACCCCGTGCTGCTCTCCTGCTAGTTAAATCATGTGCTACAAAATCACCAGAGACGCGACTCTGAAGAGTTTCTCTCCCAGCAAAAGAACAAAGCCTTCAGAAGAAGTAGTTTGTACCTTCGGTTGAAATGCTCCCTGAAGTGACCCAAAGGGACCTGAATGTGGAAGCATGGGTGGCATTCCAGGCATTGCTGGAGGATAGGTTGGAAAGAACTACAAAAGAAAAAGAGATGCTTATGTCACAGGACAACTTGAACAATAATGGAGGTAGGTGCCAAGCCTGGCACACACAAAAATAGTACTGTGTTGAACGAGTGCCACAGTGAAAATACTCACTAAATTTGCTTTAAAAATTTTTAAGAGCAAAGCCAAAACTTGGAAAATGCGCTCATCTGATGAATTTTCTAGGTAGTGCTGAACAAGTGTGCCTTTAAAATTTGTGGAACTATTGCAGGAAGCACAGAGCATTCACCATTTTTAGAGGAATCAGAATAATTTGGGGTTTACGTTCACTTTTGGTTAACTTTGCATTTTTCTGCAGTAGCAAACGAATTGATCCCGTTTTGAGATGTGACCTGCTTTACTTTTCAAAGCAAAAAAGAACCACAAGATGCTGCATTGCACACTAACCACAGGCAACATGCACGCCACCTTGTAGTTGTGTAGGTTGGGTTAAGTTTTGCTTAGGCCTCTCCTGAGCACATACAGCAGTTTTACAAGTCCCAAAACATATAGTTTTTGTGCTTTGGAGCAGTGGGGAGCACCAGGAAGAAACCACCAGTCTGACTTACTCCTGTGACCTGAGCAAAATCTTGTGAAAGAGCCATGCACTCCGGGCTGCTGCACTGTGAGAAGCACCAGCTGCAAAGATACTGCAGTGACCACTCATTTAGCAATTTCTGCGCATTCCCTGCCATCCCAGGCACAGCAATATAGAGCCGCTGCAGCAAAAATGCAGTAGACAGAGATTTAAAAAAAAAAAAAAAAACCCCAAAAAAAACCCTGTACCTTA
>VYZM01010234.1:1199709-1228863 GCA_013398915.1 Dromas ardeola
AAGAGAGAGCGCGTGTTACAATACAAAACTGAAACAGTGCGAGAAATACACTACCAGCAACAACACAACTATGTAACACTGATCTCCCCAGGCTTATGTTTATCTTAACAGCAGTAGAGACAATAATGAATCTCAATGAGCTTCTCCAACAGGGTGGGACAGGGCTCAGGCTCTCTGGAGTGACATTTCCTCTGGCGCTTGAGCCAGTTACAATCCTCAGAACTATCCACGGGATACTGATGAGGGCCACAGAGGCAGCTGGATTTTGCACCTTTATTTAGCCTCTGATGACCTTGCAGTGGCCATGTGCGTCCTTGTGATCAAACGATGCAATTACCCTAATTTCTTTTTCTGTTGCTCTGGGTGCAGAGTTGCATAGTGTGAGTGACTTTGGGACCAAGTCATATCTGCTGTGCACGCTGTGTAGTTATATTCACACAAGCATGCAAACACATGCCAAGTTAATAAATTATCCTCATAATAATTCTGTATTTTACATCTTTTTCTATTACTGTTACTCCACTGCAAATGATCTAAGTTTTGTGGGGTGAAAGGCAGTATCACTGCAGTTATGTTTTAGTGTAATTCCCACAATACCAATTATTCGTTGTAATCTAAACCTCTGCAATATCTTGAATAGTTTGAAATATTATTAATCATTTATACTGTGGTGGCATTTACAGGGTTAAACCACAACAGTATGCAGGATACTCTGAAATACGCATTAATGGCAGTTCGCTCTATTAATATTTTGACCCTTGTGCAGCCAAATATTATTTTCTAAATCAGTTTTCTTATCTTGTTTAAACTAGCCTAGTTCTGGTTTGGGAGGCAAGGCATGTTTTCTGTACCAGCAAAAAGACTACAGAGGTTCCAGCTGACTGTCTAAACTCTATTCTCTAGAAACGTTTTAGCCATACCATTTTCACCCATCCTACTTACTGGATGGAGGCAATTTAAACAGCAGAGCTAAGCTCCCTGCTAGATCTGACCATGTCAGATTGAAGCAGATTTCTCAGCCTACACGGGAGCCCTGTTCTATGGGACACAGCACTTTCTGATATAGATATCCCTCTTTTGATGACGGTGAACCAAAAAAACTGTGGTAACCGTGAACAAACCTACTTCAGTGGAAGTCTTTCTGAATATGAAACAAAGGAGTTGCTCAAACTCAAACCACCTTAAATTTTTAAGGCAAGAACTGGCCAGCTCAGACTAGAAACTGCACCTAAAGGAACTTTACCCCACACTTACACATGCCTTTCTCCCACCACGTTTCAAATGCAGCTATCCACCACTGCTGGAAATTCCAGCCTTTGCAGTCAGCACAGAAAGTCCAATATCCAAAACATGGAGCATCTTACCCAGACAGTAAGAGTGCTCTTGTCTCGCCTCCCAGCAATTTCTATCCCTTTGGAAACAAGTTTTGTCCCAGCAGTAGCATAAAGATGACACGAGTGTCCCTTTCCCCTACCTGATATTATTGAGTCCGTTGTGGGCCACCTGGTGATGCACTTGGTAATTGAGAGGTGGAGGGATGTGACTTGGAGGCTGGGTCCGAAGCTCAGGTATTAACTGAGGCTGCGACTGCGGCCGAGGTTGAGGTTGTGACTGTGGCCGAGGCTGGGGCTGAGGCGTGAGCCTTGGTGGTGCTGGTGCTGAAATCACTGGCTCCTTCTTCAACAGTGGGCTTGCTCTGGCGCTTGACGTGGGCGCTGAGGAAGTCGAAGTCACAACGGCAGCTACTGGCTGGGGACTGGGGATAGGCAGGGCGAAGGGCACGTCGGTGCTCAGCTCCCGGCTCCGCTCTAGCCCAGACACCTTTGGGACATTGGCTACTTTCGCTTCTGGCTTGTCATTCAAGGTGGGACCTTATGAAGCAATGAGAAAAAGAACAAAGCGCATGCTGAAAGGTCTGCGTTTGTTTCTCTGCTTGGTAGAACACATGCCTGAGAAAAAACAAGTCATGTTTTAGCTCGTGGGAGCATCGTGGGAGCGCTGCTGCTACAAGATGGATGTGTGTTTGTGTGTCTGTCCTTCCGCTGTCCTTGACCGGCCAGTCTACAGTACTTGTTAGCACGTGTGTAAGAGACTTAGCTGTCAGTAAGTGAATGCATACTACAAAGAACATACAGCTTTGTGACTTCCATGGAGCCCCAAGGTTACGTACAGTAGGAGTGTGAAGGTGTCTCAAGTTACTGCTACAGTATTTCCTGCTCAATGTAAGTTTAAGGCTGATAATGAAACCCATGAACACAAGCCTGATCATTAAGACATTTCATTTTCTCAACGCTCTTTCAAGATAACCTACATTGTGTTTAGGCTCAACTCCAGCTACAACACACCGCAACCCAAGCACTAATCATTAATGATAACCCCACCTGGCTTCTGGGAGGAGGCTACCTGGGATCTTCGTGTAGCAAAGGATGGGACAGTGCTGCTGTGAAGTTGGGACGTTCCCATTCCCTGGCCACCCACTTGCGTGGAAGAACAGAACAGAGAAGGCTGGAAAACTGCAGTCAGAAGTGCAGTGAGCACCCAAGTGTAGTCCTGCTCACCAGTATTGCACACACCTGTATGCCCGGCATGTCAAAACTATCAGGAATGCTGCAACCTTGCAAAATACACCTATGGTGAGAATTCCACATGGAATTACTCTTTCTATGATACCAAATACTTCCTTTTTTACAAATTAAGCTAAATGAAGTAGCCCAAAGGGTTAAAAGTCTGGAAAGGAAAAAGGGAAAAGGGAGGAAAGGAGAGATATTTCATATCAAGCAGTATCCAAAAGGTCAAAGACAACCAAAAGGACCAACATGAATGGGATTCACCTCCCACCGTAACTCCCTTTTCGATAAAATCTGTGTATCCTTGAGTGCACATACACCCACAATTACAGGAAAAGCTGTTCGTGGGTTACAAGAACTAGTGTTGTCCACGTGTTTCACATGCACACACTCTACCATGCACACACAGCACTTCTAATTGACTTTTAGGATACATGCTTTTATTATCCACCAGAACGTGTTGGGGACTGCTTGCGTTTAGCTGGCTTGCAGACACGCAGGAGATGCTACCTACGCTCATTAACATGCTCCCAATACCCTCACCAACAAATTCCACCTTTGAAATTTTCCCGTCTCATCAAAGGACTGAGCCAGTTCCTGATGTAGGAGGTGTGGAAATAACACACAACACACACCGCAAGCTAATCCTGGCAATGCAGACACTCTAACCAGGCGCTTGCAAACACAGCCTATGTGAGGCCAGAGTCCTCGCTGCTGCGGCGTCGATGACTTGAGCACCACCACGTTGGCATTAGATGAGAGCAGGACAGCGATGGGTCACAGCCTGCCCATGTGGTGACGGCGTCTCCTTCCTTGAGATAAAAGGCAGCTCCCCACACTGCTTCTGGCTCTGCCTGCACTCTCACCATTGCACCATCTCCTTCATCAATCAATCAATCAATCAACCACTACATATATATAAACTCAGAATGTGAAGAGAGAACGAATGGAAACATATGAACTACATTTATCAGTTGAAGATGTCCGAGGACTTGTGGCCTCAAACCCACAAATAACAGGAACAGAAGTCTTTCCAAACACCAGTGCTTTGGCTGGCAGCAAGTACGATAAACTCTGCATTTTCCAGCACCTCATATATCTTTACAGGTTTGACACAATGTCTGGAGGTTCTAAATTTTTCCTTAAACAAACATAAGGCTAACTCTCATTTCAGGGAATTTCTTTTTCAAATATGAGTTCATGCATCACAGGTACCCTGGTTCTGAGATGTAACTAGACTTGGTTCCAAAGTTACTTAGAGTGCCAAAGAATTTATTTCTAAAATCAAATTCTCATCGCTCTTGTGTGCCATTATTTTTTATAATGTCACCCATGTTTGTAAATTTTCCTCAGACTTTATTACTAAGAATTTAAAAATTGTCATTGACTAGTCAAGCCAGGGGTCCCCACACCGTGCATTCTGGAGGAAGTGTATTCACAGCTGTAGATCCCACTGTTTTCCAGGAGCTACCCATTAAAAGCAATTGGCTTTCATTCCTGACCATAGGTTTCCTGAGAGCCCATTAGCTCCTTCCCTCCAACAGGCCCCCTCCTACAGAGTTGAACTTCATATTGTGTACTTACAGGCAATGTGGACTAATGGTGTATATTCAAAACACACTGGCACCACAAAAGTTAGTTGAGTAAAAAGTCAATTAGATCCCAAACAAATCAATAAAGTCCCACATTAAAAGCAGCTGTTTGACCAGTTTTATGTACAGCTATTGATTCCCTGTGGTTTCAGCACGAGTTCTCACTTGCAGTTTTCTCAAAGCAAAAGCTCATGCTCCCTTGCTGCCTGAACTGACCAGCCAGCCTGGTTGTACTGGTTAGTACTAGGGGTACACGACTGATTTCTGCTGCCAACTTGCACCTCTCAGGTTGCAGTACTGAAACGTTTTTGTGTTCCATTCTCGACAACAATGAAAATACCCAGACGCATTCCCCCCCCTCCTCTGGAAAAGCTACAGGCATGACTGTATCTTCCCTCCTTCTGTAGCCACGTTAAACAACAGCAGAAGCCCTGAGAAGGGAAAGGTATGGTGTGAATTCATGGGTGAGCACGGAGAAGCATGTGAATGAAAGACAGCAAAATCCCCAAGCCCGCCCAGCCACCACGTGGGAAGGACCGTGGGCGAGTCTTGGTGTTTTGGTGACTTTCCTGTTTCCCCTTCTGATGGCTGTGATGCAGGACAAGAGAGAGAAGCTGCTTCATGTGGCTGACGTGAGGGGGAACTGCAATGGGTGAAGGGAAGGGAACCACACGTGAACAAAGGGAGGACAAACCATGGGCAGAAATGACAGGAAGACGGTGACACCAGGCACTGGGACCTGCCTGATGTTTGAAAAGGAAACTCTTCTCACATCTCGGTGTTCCATTTAGGTCTCTGGTAAAATAGATTTGTACAAAATGGAAAACAGATGCCTAAATGGAAATGCATCTCATCCATATGTCTCACTACTAGAGAAGACACAAAAGGCATGTCTTGGCAAAGACTTCAGATGCCTCATTTCAGCTAACTCCACGGAGTGCCATCCCATGACTTCCTCGCACTCTGACACAGAAGAACATACACATGTCTGGTTTCTTTCTCTCCTTTCACGGTCTTCTACCAACACTTACTTCTACCTGTTCAGTGCCTGTTTCCAATACCCAGTCACTAGCTAACCATATTCCAGAGGTCTCCAGAAACCTGACAATTTAGAGGCCATTTTTCCTGTTCAACCAAAGAAAAAATGAATTTTGAAGGCTGTAATTACCTGCTTTCTTAGGTACTTAACAAAATTCTTATCATGATACCTATCACAAAAATCTCCAAGACTTCCCTCTCCATTCACATGAAAGTCTTTGAGCTACCTTCCCTGAAATCCCTCAGAAAGTTAATTTTAATGATTTTAATGAGACATGTTGCCCATTCTGATCAGGATCTCAGACTCTGCAGTTTCTCTGTAGGATGCTCGAATGCCCTCTTAAGGGAACTACACTTTTGTACGCCCAAGACTGCTGGTCACATATGGAAACATCCCAAGGAAAAAAAACCCTTTTGTGCAAGCTGGATCAGGTTTCATCGAGATCCTTTCAGAAATTCCTGTACTTTGTCTCGTAATTTAGTCCTTCTGAGCAGATGGGCCCACGGAGCTAAGCACAACTGTCCCAACAAACGCACAGACCCACCAGACCACACCACAATGTTCTAGAGGCAAAAATGTGTTTATTTTTACCAAGTCCTAGAGTAATTTTCATGCTTAATGATAACAGGCTGAGCCAATTTGCCTAAGACTTGACAGTCAGCTCCAATAATTCAACCTTAATTAAACCTGAACGCATGTCAGTTCAGCTCGTCCCTTCACAGGAAATCTGACATTTGCAATGATTCATGTTTCAGCCATGCTATGGGAAGGCTGGATCACATCTGCCATTCTCCACCACGCAGAGCGCTACCCCTTTTCAGCATGCCAACTTTGTTTATTTTCTAACCAAACGCTTTGGACTTCTTCCATTGAGAGGTTTTCTTAAATGAACAGACAGTGAAACATGTCTTGATCTCACAGGAATGAATGATGACTGAGTGTGAGAGACAGGGAAGAAAGGACTGAAACTGCTCTAACAAGAAAAATAACAACGACCTGGGATTAGTAATTCTTGCCTCCTTGATCAACTAATTCGTCATTTGGAGTGTTGCAAAATTTCAGCTTCTCTGTGTCTTGGGCTACATCGCATTCCAATTTAACCTGGTAAAGATGAAAACTTTTAACAATTTTTAAAAGCACAGAGAGCTTTAGCTACTGCTGCTGGAAATCTGTAGAAACAAGAGTTGAAGTGTAAGGGAAACCCCAAAGTCAACTATGGTTGTATTTGCTGCAAAAAGTGTGTTTTGGAAGGAGTTACCTGAACCTGAAAGACCATCAGCATGGATCCAATACAAAACTTCAGTGAATTCAAAATCTGTGATTGGAATAAACACGCAGTGCCCATCCCCACGGCTGCACGGGGTGATATGCTTGCCAGCGTGTAACGACACAGCATTGCAGGCTAAATACAATACAGAAAGTCCCAGACACAAATTAAACCTTTCTGTTACAGGAATTTGCTTTCAAGCTGATTAAGAGTAGCTCAAGTGCAAGGGATTAAACATGTAAAGGCTGCTTTGAGAACGCCAATAAGCAGTTACTGTGTTATACAAACAGTACTTAGGGCAACAGCAGTTCCAGCCCTGCCTCTTGCTCTTTGCAAGCTGCTGGTCGCTGCTGAAAGGGGACTGTCAACACACGTACACTGTGATTGGAAATAATCTAATCTTGCTTGCACGCCTTTCCTTTGTCTCTTGAAAAAAAGAAAAGTGGAGTCATTCAGATGTCTTTCTGCAGTCTCCCTTGTTGTATTCAAACAGCAAGGGTGATGGGGCGATGTGAGAAAGAAATTCCTCTCCTACATCCATCAATGACATCTTTACCGATGGCAATTTCCCAAGAAACACAACCACCACCATCTGCAGCCTATCTATCCACCCGGTACACATCCTTGAAAACAGACCTAAGCCAGGCTGGCTATGACGAACCCTGCTCCATATTATAATTCCAGCAAGACACGCTGCAGAAGTATCACCACAGGAATTACAGGGACATATGTGGCAAGAAGCTGAGTATTTCAGAGTTAGTTGATGAGTCCCAGAGACGAGTTTTGAACCATCAGCATGGGGAATGAGTACAGAAGAGCATGATCTTACCGCAGCAGGTCAAAACAAAGAAAAAACTGAAGGAGACTATCCAATGAACTTCAGCAAACTTTTTTTTTTTTTTATGGAGCTTTTAGAGTGCTGCATAATGTATTGTGAATACGCAACATATATAAACGGAAGGGAGAATAAAGCATTTTGCATTGACAATGATAGCACTGAGGCTGGCAGAGCGCTTACAAGTGAAAATCAATATTTAAGTGCTAATTCTTTATCCTCGGCTGGCTTTTGCTTTTATATGGATGGCTTTTTCATTGTGTTTTAGGAAGGCAGCACTATTTGAGACATTAGACGATTAGCTTGGTCTGCAAAGGCAAGGCAAGCAGAACTACAGCACAGAAACAAACCAACATATGGGGCACCAAGTTCCTCCACCCATTTTAATGCAAATCAGCTTAAGATAACGAATAAAGTATTGGGGCTTGCACATAAAACCACTGTCTGAAAGGCTCCATGGTGTGTAACGTGAACACTATTGCGAAGCAGAGGCCAGATTTCCATCATGACAGCGGTGTACTGCACACATCAGGTCGTGTCAAAAAATGTCGTTCTGTGACACGGGCTCCTCAAACCATCATAGGTCTCTGGTGGATTTTCCACAAATAATTGCAGCGCTTTCAAGTAAGCGGAGGGTAAGCACAAACCCTGACGCCTGTGTGGGGGGAGCAGGTCTTTGTTCACGGCGCGGCTCCCCCAGCCCGTCCCTGCGGCTTTCAGTGGAAAGCTCCTTCCGCAACCCGGTCTGGATTCGGCCCCTATCACTCTGTTCATTTGTACAGAGCTGTCTGTCAAGTCAAATCGTCTTGCCGCAATCTGAAACACCCTCCGAACAGCTGCCACTAGCAATTACTCTCCCAGACAGCCTTGACTATCAGGAAGAGAACTGGAGCGAGCACTTGCCAGTTTTAATAAACTGTGTTGCCCAAGTCATTTAACCTGCTAGATTGCTGGATGCTGGGGCTGTAACAAGCCTTCAGCTTTTCAACCCAGAAGAAAGCAACAGTGGCAAAAAGCTGTCAGCTTGGTCCTCAGAATTAACTTCCAAGGGTGCCTTCCCCCTCCCGCCCTCCCTTTCTGAAGCACGCAAGTTTAAAAGTTAAAGTATCTTCAAGTTATTTTCATAATGTCATGACACGGAAAGCATCTCACATTTTTAACACAAAGCCAATGACTCCCGAGAGTTAAGGGCTGACATGTTCCACGATTTTCATGTTAGGAGCACACCTGAGCAGAGAGAGCTCCCCTCTCCTCTTACACTCACACGGAGACGTCCCATGGGTGCTCCCCAGCGCCGGCTCTGTCCGTGTGTCCCTCACCTCCACCCCAGCGATGCTGAGGGCTTCAGGATGCCCTGACCACCTCCAGGGCTCTGCACCCACCACTCCAGCCTGGTCTGTACACTCTCAGTACTGTTACAGTCTCTAACCCAATTGGAAACTCAAGCGTGGCAAATTTACATTTACTCCAGTACTTTCATGACAGGTAGGAGAGATTTCCTAAAGAAACATTTATTTAAAATCAAAAAGCTTCCATTCAGGTCATTGTTTTGAGTTTGTGGCTCATGTATGTATCAAGATGTCTGTGAACGTTGATCAAAAAGAAGTAGTCTATTGTCATTAGGATTAATTTGCCATATAGGAATCTGCACTTCCACTAGAAAGCTTATTGGACTCTGCAAATCAAAACGAAGGTTCAAAACCACTATGCTAAATGTTTTCCTTAGCCAGCTACGCAGATAAGAGCCTTTGTTGTGAAAGCTTGCAGCACAGAAAGGCTTCACCCCCTCCGCTAGAAACTGAGAGCAGCAGCACTAAGACCTATGGACTTGATGCTGATTTGCTGCTTTATGGTTCTTTAATGGGATGTTTTATTCCTAGAGATTTGGGAGCTTTCCATGCTCTATCCAGGCATGTTAGCTGTAAGCATGCATGACGACACGCCAAAGCTGCAGGAGCTGAATGAAAATGGGTGCCAAACACAAGGATTGGGGCCAAAGCATAAAGAAGGAGGATCACCGTTCAAATCCCCCCAGAGTAAGTCACACTGCATTTTCCTAGCAATGCTGCTTCTGGCAACATTTCAATGCAAAGCTGAAACTGGATTTGCAGCTAAAGCACCTACTGCGGATGCTGGCGTTGTAATGAGATTGAAAGTTTCATACAGGCTTTTAATCTAGGGCTATAATGGTGGATCAAACGCTGCAGGGTTAAATCTCTTCAGCACTGCTCCTAAGCAGATGCCGGATGCCAAAAAACCAGTGACACAGGAGCCACTCCATTGCCCTGGCCACAAAATGTTACTAAAGCTTCTTGTAGTTACTTACTAAAGGTGTTTTTGTTTTGTTTTGTTCTGTTTTTGTTATGTGCAATGGCATATTGTACACCTAATCTGAGCGACAGACAAGCAACAAGGTAAATAAGCTATTAGAAAGGCAGCCCATGAAAGCAAGCAAGCACAAATACTCAACTCCAGATGCAAGCTTTTCAACAGACAAGACTGCTATATACCAAGGAATCTTATGATTTTAATTAGTCAAACAAGGCCAAATAATAAACCATCAACCACTACATTACAGGAGAAAATGTACTGCTTTTGCTGTTTGAAATCCATATCGATTCCCATCTCGCCTGCAAGTGAGTTATTAATCACTCCAATTAAATCATGAACACAGGTCTTTACACTGAAATTGAACCCCCACCAATAGATCAATAACTCAAACCTCCAAGAGCAATTACTGCTCAGCATAACAGAGCAGCTTGTTACAGAGCACCCCACGCAGACACAATTCTCTGTCCTATCTTTCACAGGCAGTGCACACAAACTGGGAAAAAAATATTTTATAACTATTATTTTCAAAATAAACAGACATCTGCTTAGAGTTACCTAATCTCTCTCACATCACAGAGGTAGATCTGCCAAGGTCACATTGGAGACATGATTACATTTTTTCACAATTTGTTATTCTAGCAAAGCCCTGATAAGATTGAACTATTGAAGTTCACACTCTGGTTTAATTTCAAGAGGTTAAATGCCAAATCCTTTTCTTATTGCTACAAGGAAGGGATCTGCCAGGCTGCATAATACCCTGTGTGGGCTAAAACAACAATTTTGTTTCATCTGCACAGTCTTATGAAGGTTTTTGATTTTTTTTTTTTAAATGACATCAGAGAACTCCAAGCTCCCAAAGAATCATTTGAAGTAAAATCAGAAAGTGAGACTGTTCCGGAGGAGTGCGAATGACCTTTCAGACCTTCCAGCCCAGAGAAGTTAAGTCAATGGCTGGCTGAGAAAGCACGCTTGCTAACCAAAACCAGAAAAAGGCAAGGAAGAACATTCTCAAACACCAGATCATCTCTGCTGGGAACAGGAGATGATTACCCTAACCAGCCAAGCGAACGCAGGGTCACAGAAATTCCCATATCTGCCTTGGAAGATAACTGATTCCTGTCCTGATGCAATGAAAAGAGGAACCATCCGCACTCAGGCTCTCCGACTGCTGCCGTGCTGCTCAGCTCCCACGTCCCTTCCAGGTGAGAGCCGTATTTCTGCACACATCCTTGCTTCTGAGGGGCCGGCCCCTTCAAGCAGGCCCCTGAGTGCCATCCATCATCCTTCATTAGGGAAACTATTGGCAGCCAATTAAGTGGTGATGGACCCAGGCCATTGAAGCTAATCAAGATGAGTTCATACCTACCCTTCAGGCTGTAGGCACTGGCTCCTGCCTATGACGGGTGTCACATTGCTGCTTCTTCCCCTTGCCGGCTCTCTGTCGGGTAACAGCCTTGGCCAAGGCTCAGCAGACGCGTGTGAAAATGCCAAACCAGGCAACACAAGAAAACAAGCAAGCAGAGGGGCAGTGCTACTGCTGGAATCTCACCATGGCTTTCCATCGCCAGACATACAAGTAGCTTTTACAAAAGGGAGGGAGGGAGAGACACCATCTATTCCTCATTGCAGCAGAGGCAGAAAGAGCCCAGACAAGAGATTTCTTCCTCCCTAAAGGTCAGAGATTGTAACTGGAGTTAGAAAGATCAAATTGTGTTGTGATCTCTTTCCTGGAATGTGGTATGTGCTACTCATGTGAACTACATCAGCTCAAAATCCAACATCCCACAGCCATCTCCTGAAAGCTCATCTCTGGTCTCTCGATGACCACATGCATCGAATTCTGCACTCCTGGTTGTCTTTCCAAACATTTTTACGGGAAACACGGAGGCGCATAACAGACCCTTTAGCACACACATCCAAATTCAGCCCCCGGATAGACGCATATGGATTCAAACTGGCTTTTCAGGGCAGAGGAGAGCCCTACATAAAACCAAAATTTTAAAGGGAAAGAATTCTCTTTCATTTTCACCCCTTCCCGAGTCTATAGATAAGGATACAAAGAATCACATCTCTCCACTTAAATCAACGCGTGAGCATTACTTACAGCAGAGAATTGCTTGTAACAGCGTGTGGGATCCCCTTTCTCCAGAACTCAAAGGCCAAGCCGCACACATTCTGTTAGGCTCCTAATTGACACCACTCAAAATCACCGAGCTTCAATGTAGAACAGCAAGGGGATCCAGATTTGCTTGAAACCAGCTGCGATGGACCTGGCCTCCTCAGTTCCGAGTGTAAAGCAGGAAAGACTGTCAAACTTCAGTTAATACCAGCAAGAGCGAAAAGCGCTTCAGCTGAAGGCTACTGCAGGTTCTGCTAGAGGCAGATCCTGTTTCATGGAAATAATGGCGGCATCAAGCTGATTAGACTGCCCAGGAAGCCAGTGAACACCTTCTACAGGACCAGGCGAGAGGGATGTGCAGGAAACACATCCGCAGAGTGAACTTGTGGCTCTGGTGTCGAGGACTGAAGATGTCATGGAAGGAAGCTCACCTCTAGAGCTGCGCTACAGCTAAGGAGCCACAAAACCTGCACATTCCCCACATGCTTTGTGCCTAGCAGGCCCACTGTTTCAGCACATCCCACTTTAGGAGGCTCTGTGCTAAACTCTGCTATTTAAATTTCCAGAGATAACAAAGACAGCAGTATTAATTTCTATTGGATTTCAGTATGCAGAGGTCTTTGCTAGATGTCAGAAGACTGCAGAAAAAGACCTATTGTGCCTGTGTGCAATCAGTATTTGAAGTGGCAAAGCTGCTTTTTTGGCCCAGGAAAGTCAGAACTGAAAGACATAAAAGGCTGGCAAACAGAACTGTTTAGAAACCGTCTCATTAACTTGACTAACTTCCATACCCGATGTTATGGCTGGAGTTGTGAGAATGGAAAGTTCTGCTGCAAGGTGACTTATTCTCTGCTAAACAGGAACTGAAAGGACTGACTTGACCACGCACAAATTAGCCAAATCCTGTCTTATTTATTTGTTAAGTCCAGCCCTCACAGTTCAGTAACTGCTGTCACATTAGTGCTAATATGCTTATAATTTGGGAAAACAACGCTTGAGACTCAGTGCTTGTCAAGTGGGGCCAGAGCTTTTCCAAGCAGCATCTCCCCAGACCCTGCAGCCTCCCACCTCCTCCCTCCCCACTCCCAGGCACCAGAAAGCACCTTCCAGGCAGATCCCTCCCTCAGACACAGTAGCAGCACATTACTACTCTAAAACAACACCTTTAGTTGTTACCAAATTGCCTCCATTTTGCTGGCAGTTATGCAGTAGTACCTGTTTCCATTAACTTTGTTGAGGATCTAGCGTCAAATTGCAGGAAGAATTTTCCTGCAAGCTGAGGAGCAATAAGGTCTCCCACCTCACTCCTATTTGCGTGGTCAAAAGCCAGCACTAGATCTGCTGGAACGGCATCTTAAGAAAAATTGAGATATTAAAATTAACAGACTGAATACATTCAACAACATTTCAAGTTGCATCATGGATAATTAAAATATTTAAGGGACAAGCTGCAAGTTGTTAATCAGGGAACATTTACTTGAATGGTGTGTGCCCTTTGGATTTGGTCCCTATGGCAACCAGTATTCACTCCAAAAGGATGCGCTGGAAGAAGCATGTCAGGAGCTGCCTCAACGTTTTAATTCACAGAGTACGCAATGAATAAATACAGCTACTGACAAGCACAGCACAGGCAAAAAAGGTTTGTAAACAGCATTAGGAAGCCACAGATGGCCTTTTGCTTTTTAAGATTGAAAAAGTCCACTATTCCTGTAAACACACCCACTGTAAGGATCAAGAAAACTGGACTGTTGCACATGGGCTGTTGAATCACATGTATTAGTTACTGGTAATAGAAGTTTTATGATAGATCAGATTTTCTTCAGTTTCTAACTTCTCAGTCTTTGAGGAACTGTGATTGTGTTTCCACTCTCCATACTGGAAGCTGTTGCATCAAAATCTTCAGAAAAATCTCTTCCATCTCACCTGGCTCAGTAGGAGACAAACTCTGAGAATGCAACAGCATATGGAGGACAGCGTCGCAGCGTGCTCAAGAAGGAAAGTGTGAGGGATGGCTGGCTTTTCCTTCAAAACAGGAAGAGTGGCTTGGTATGCCGCAAGGAAAAGAAAAGAGTACTTCAATGCACCGCAGAAGGCAGCCTCCTTCAGCATGATCTCAGAGTGCGTGAAATGCAGCTACAAAGCTCCTTCCAGCGTTCTCCTTTGATGAAGTGTGAATTCTTCAATGGGCAGTAGAAATATTGGAAAGACTTTGGTGCCGGAAGTGCTTGAGGATAATGTAAGACCTGGCACCTAGTAAGATCTAACAGAGGAACATTGTGTTGTGCCTTGCAATGGATCACCCCCTATTAATGAAAAGATACTCTTGAATCTCTTCTTGCATGAACGTTTATGGCTGTGGGAAGAAATCTCACAAGAGTGCTGGATGGTGCAAGGCTGCATGGGCTGCTGCGACGCCAGCCTGAACGTGCAAAAAGCCTGAAACAATAACTCAAGACTTGTAAACCCAAATGCTTGCGCTTCACTCCTCTTCCCGCTAGCTCCTTGGAGTCCCCTTACATCTGCTGCAGTGGCCCTGCGATGGCTGTTAGGCATAAGAACAGTTTCTACAAGGCTGCTGGATGGAAGTGGTACCCTCAGCTGCAGGTTGTTGAGGCCATGGAAGACACTTGTGATTCTGCCATGCATGAGGACTATTCCCTGTAGCGAAGGAGGGTCATTCAGTAGAGCATTCATTGCCCTACTAACTGCTGTATATGGCTTTCTTGCCGATGGGTTCTGCTGGGAGCCCGAGCTTGACTGTCCTCTCCCACCTCCCAGGCAGAGCCACAACTCCCACAATCCCCACGTTACCCTCTGAGCTGGAACTGGGCAGGCGCTGCCATGGTTCTAACCTCCGTCCTCGGCAGCAGACAAGTACAGACTCAGACGTCTGTAAGGATAATCACAGGAATTGCTTCATACAAAACTGCCGCACATTTTTATTTCAGTACTGGGTGAAAGAGAGAGACAAGTATCTGGGCTTAGCCTGCGGATACTTTTCCAAGACAGTAATTGCTGCATAATTCATATTCTTGTTTTCACATGTTTGCCATGTGTACCAACAATCCTATTGAATCCACTGTAAGTTTTTCCTTCAAGTCCTCTCCATGTCGCAGTTTTTCCAAACAGCAGAAACAAGCACAAGCTAAGCAGCAACTCGGGTTTGGCAAACTCCTGTAATCCCAGATTCTTGCACATTAGGAGGGTAAAGTGGGGTCCAAGCTAAATCTTGAGAGTTTCCACTCCACATTAGCACAGCAGACAACATCTTTCACTCATTATGTCTGTATTTCCCTGCAAACAGTTCTCTGTGAAGTCAGAATTGAGCCTTCGTATCTCTACCCAAAGCCACCTGCTCCCCATCAACTCCAGATCACACAGGCTGGAGGAGTGCTGCCCTCTACATGAGGCAAGGCTCATAAATAGTAAGTATTTGTGACTGATAGGAAATCTCAGCACAGTTAGAAGCAATTTATAGCTTCCGCACCAAAAAGGCTCACAAAGACAGTGGTAGCGATGATGCAGGTCCTCAACTCAGCCTTTCAGCAATGGTTTGAGGCGCCTTTGCTCATATTAAACTAACAGGAGAGTCCTCCTTGCAGGGAGGGGATTCCTTCTTTTAAAAAATGCCTTTGTTCTAACGGACCCAAAATCGTTAATCAATCCAATGATTACAAATGAAATGCCTCATCTCTCAATGGGCGGAATCCAAGTTCTGGTGCCACTGGTTTTATTTTTGAGGACACAATATGGTTTTGTTTTTGAGGACAACGCTTCAAACTGCCAGCAGTTTGTTTCAGGGAACCACCTCCTCCCACATTAACATATTCATTTGCAAAATCTATCACATATGTTGCGTGCAAACTGGCTGAGAGTTTGATGCAGCTCTGACAGCATGAGAGCCTCTAGCCCAAATATCTGAAAGTAATGAAATCCACACCATCCTCCTGATCCCTCGTGCTAACAGGGAATTGACCTATATTCACTTTCCACTGTGAATAGTGGGGAACCTACACGGATATGTAACCACAATAACAGACAAAACGGAAGGGGCATCCGTTTCTAACATGTCTCAGTTTTAGCCTCCTCCTCCCTTGGCGTGAAGTAAGGACACTAATCCTAAATCTAGCATTTTGCCTTTCCACTAATGTAGCAAGAAGGGAAATAGTAAGCCCCGTTCGGCTCTCCGACGCAGCTGTAACAAGAACCACAGAGGAACCTGGAGCACCAAGGGCCCTTATGCCAGAGCAGCGCAGGACTGGGACACCGCACTGCAGAAGAGAACAGACCTGTCCGTCTGGGCTGGGGTGCACGTAACGCTGCACAGCATCCTCATCCCTCTGCCCTGCCTTCTTACTTTCCCAGCCATTTCCATTTCGGTTATCTTGGGTGTTGCAACAGCATCTCTCCGTCTTACACAGGGGCATGTACTTGTTCCCAGAAGATGGGAAACAGCACCATGCTGGAGTTGTGGACCTCACAGTAGGATAATTGTCACATGAAAACCACAAGCAGTAGTGGTTTTGGTCACAAAGGCTACGCTCATGGCTAATGGACATGACTAGACTATCACACCCTACCTTATGATCACTCCAAAACCAGGAATTAGGCAAGGAGGGACAGAGCACCCATTATTTCATATATAGACACGGGAAGGAAGGAAAATCATGGAGTAACCCCTTGCAGACAGTAGGTGTTTCTGCATTTTTAAAAAACGTCTCCCCAGCCCTTTGTTTCGCAGGCAGGCTGGCTCCGAGCTGGGCTGCTCCCACAGCCCCTGCGCTCCCCAGAGCTGTCAGGCTGCGGAGCTCGCAGTTGCTGCTCTGAATGAGTACGTTTCTTCCCACTAACCCATTAAAACTGAAGCCAGGTTTCCTTTACACTAAGTGTCCCGCATTTCTGAAAAATCCCAGCCTCTTCTAAGACCAAACACCAAGAGTGGCATGAAGGAAGCAAGGATACTGCCCATCATGAAAGGAGGAAAAAGGCAGCGGGGGAGCAGTTGGCCTCTCCGATGCCACACCACATCTCCAGGGACTAAAGCTTTGCTGCATCCACAAGATAAATCCACTTTCTCCCCCTCTTCCCACAGCAGCACAGAACAACTCCCCCGTTACCAGTGCTGGATGCCAGTAAAGGTCTCCCTTTTCTTCCTTGTGTAAGGCACTTCCCACCCCTTCATTTTATAAATTACCAGAACAGACATTTAAATGTTCAAGAGTAATCTGAACAGAGTATTCATGCCTTGGGCATTTTGATGCTCTACAAGGAGAGAAATAAAAGGGCCTCATTTAATACCTCCCTACAGCATTCCCTGTTCCTGCTCTTCCCTTGTGAATCTCCAAAGGCAAACTCTCAGTGGTTCAAGGCTCCTACACTGCCCTTTCCCTTTTTAAGAGCAAGACAGGCTTTTAAATCAAACCTTGCTAGCTGACTGGAACAGGCAGTGTGAATCCTTTAAAGGAGGGAAAAATCATTTGTAACTAATAGAGAGAGAAGAAAATTCTGATTCCTGTGGTTTTATTAAGCACCTGCGGGAGTCATTTGGGCGGGAGGCACATCTGCCGCTTTGGCGGCTCCCTCGGTGCCCCAGCACCGGAGAGAATAAACGGCCTCCGTGCAGCTGTACCCTCCGCCGCCCGGGATGCCGAGGAGTGGGGTGGCTCTGCCTGCTTTACCGGGGATTTTATGAATGCAGCGTCAGGCCAGGGGCCAAGCCCATCTTCCGCTTTACAAAACCAGAAGAAGCCTCTGTTCTCCAACATACAGAGCACATAGAGAAACCGTCCAACGTTTGAACAAAGTTTTGTGCTAGATCAAGAAGTTGGACGTGCAAAACCATCCCTGGGGCTTTGCTTTTATTCTTTAGCAAAACCCTCCCCTACAATGATTTTCTGATCCTCAGAAGAGAGAGAAACATCACAATATACTGAGGCTAACAATGTACCTTAATCTCTTGCCTTATAATTGACATGTAAAGAGTGTAACTAGGAAAGGGCCCCCAGGGCATGGTTGGCCAAAGCTGGGTTTGCTGAGCGGCACTACGAGACAGCAGCTCTCCTCGAAGGCAGGGAAAGAACTGCAGCCGCGGGACCCAGCTCACTCCCCACCTCCCCGCTCCAGCGATGCCGTCTGCCTGCCTTCCTCATTGTCAAAAATGAGGAAGAGAGAGGTGACAAGCTGGAAGGGCACGGCCAAGGCTCGAGAGTGAGAACTCAAAGCATCCCCGCCACGCTCCAAAGTGCTGCTATGGCTGCTCCCTGTGTGCAGGGAATTAGGATATGGTCTCCAATCCAGCGATGAGCAAAGGAGGCAGGGGAAGAGATGTGCCTTCTGCAAAGACCTCAGGTACTGCTCCTTTTCTGTATTAGTTGGCCAGCACAAGGTACAGAAACATCCATGGCTGAGAGCAAATGCTAGTATCCAGGCTTATCTGGATGGGATCTAAGGGACGCTCCGCTGTGATGTGGCCAATGCAGTTGTTTGTTCAAGAGTTAAAAGGAAGGGATATTTCTTCCTACGGAGGAGGACCAGGAAATTAAACCTGGACTCGAATCAGATCTCCCTTCTTTCTCAGATGGGTTTCTCTCCCCAAGGAGGGGGTAGCGGTGGGCTCGAATATTCTCCATGTTACTTCCTTTTCCTCCACAAGTAATTTATAGAGAAAAGGGCCTGAAGTCCCCGCAGTCTTCTACAGATATGCCACATTCTGGAGCTCTGGGCTTTTTACCCATCTCTTTGTTTCTCCGTATCAATTTAGCCTGTTCACAACCTGCACTGAAGTCATTTCAAGATGCACGTGCCCACCTCTCCCCACGTATAAGATGGTGATGTCTGCGTGTATGTTTGGTGACATGCTACCACTGAACAGTTCTTCAGCAGCCAGTCCCACAGCAGTGCCAGAAAGTCTATTTAGTTTGTACGCCTACAAAAACTGGCATACGCCTTTACACAGTCTGAAACACTACTGCAGTATTTACATCCCTTCCCAAGAACCACAGAAACATTTATCACTATATGGTCAAGCTCTGTGAGTCTCATACCAGCACTGGCGTCCTGGAGAAGGACCGTATCACAAACAAGCGCCCACCACAAGTACCTTTGGGGTATTCAGCATGTTGTGGCTGCACTGAATTAGCTTCTGACCAGAAAAGAGAACACTTTCTTCAATCACCCTGTAGAAACGTTTTCCCTATGGCCGAACTTCAGAAATATTCACCACCCGATACTGAGGTTGGTTTTTCTAAGAGCTAAGGATCATAAAGTAGCCACGTGTTTAAACAAGAGGTCATTATCCACCAGCTCCAGGGTTCAGGGCAAGCTTCTAAGCAAAGAGTAATTTGAAAATAGAGCTGTTAAAGCACTAACAGTAGTTTAGAGTAGTTTCTGTTTTACTGATTTTTCTGGCTAGGATTCATAGGGCTATCAAATTAGCGTCTGGATATCTTGTCGAGGGGAGTAAAGTCAATAATCTAACAGGCCCATTTCATGTCTCTACTGCTGTGATCGTGTGACTTCATTGGTATACAGACACGAAGGCAAAGGCCACAAGGACAATGCCCTACGGCAGATGCCAAGCCCCTGTTTTGTGTGTCACACAGCACAGTCCAACAGATGAGATTTGAGGAACGGCAATCAGAAGGAACCGTTTCTACTCAAGATGCCACAATACCAAAGGTTTAGTATTAACTTATTGGTTCCTGACACAATTATATGAAAGGAGATTTTTCAAAGGCTCCAAGTCAGCAGGAGATTAAGTGAGAGTTTGACCCAAACCTTTAAAAGCCTTGTGACCACGCAGTTCACCTGCACCATAACCTGGAAGCTTTTCAGGACCAACAACAGTAGCAAATAACAACATATATTATTCAAATAAATGTGCTCTATCAACTCTTTGCAGAGAAATCTGCTTTGACCAATACTAACCTCCCTCCTCGGTCTCTCTAGCTTCATCTACCCCAAGTGGTAAGAAGAGAAGCTCCTCCGCGCCTTCCCTGCTCTCCCTCTCTTCCACCTCCGACAGCACGGCATTTTCACCATCCCTTTGTGCTGCACTCAGCATCCACGTCGCCAGGCCGGTCAAATCCACAGATGGAAGGAAAGATGCCTTTCCATCCCCACCTCTGGAAAGACGCAGATGTGGTAGGAAAAGCCCTGCAAACTCCCCTCGTTCCCTTTGAAACCCGAGGAGAACAGATGAGCAGCACATTTGAAATTAATTACAGCAAAACCTACTGCATTGTTCTCTCCTCCCCTTCCTTTTTCTCCTGACCCCCTCGTCGCAGAGCTTTCACTGAAACCTCTGTGGCGTGTATATTTTCCTGAAGTTGCCAGGGCCAAAACGGTACAGCTGAGACATTCACAGAAGTCAAAGAAAGTGCAGAGCCAGGTTAGCGCGCAAGGGTACAATAGTTCCTTAAGAGCGAGCGCCTCCCCCGCCGCCGCCCCCCTCCTCCCCAACCTTCCGTCTCTAATGAACCTTTGGTGTCCGTCCACAAAAAACAAACATCAATCAGGCAACAGGCTGTTCCTTTTCCCCTGTTGCTAGTCTGAAATAACAGTCATCCCCCGCTGGGCTGGGAACGCCACTTCCCTCTCCAGCACACATACGGGATAATAAGAGGGAGGCGAAGGAGGGAGGAAAACCCGCTCTGAGGTGCCAGAATACACAGCGAGCCGTGCCTTTCGGAGCCAGAGAAAACTTGGGAACACAACAGCTTTTGATTCCTCCTGCCCCACTGGGCACGTTAATTATTTAATAGTTGGCTTGCAAATTGGTGGTGGTGGTAGGAAGAGGGTGGAAGGGAAATCAGGCTTTTCCCCCCCGTCCCCTCCTGGAGCTGGCAGAACAGCGTGTGTGTGCACACACGTGTGCGAGGCTTCAGGCATGCGGGGACCCTGCTCCCAGCCCCGTCCTCCCGCCGCCGCACTCACAACACCCTCCTTGTTGGCTTGTGACCACAGCGGCTACAGACAGCATGGGACGGCATCTGGATCAAATGAGTTACGGGGCAAAGAAACGCACCCTGTCTGTGCTGCCTTTGGAGGCTGATATTTTTCACCTATTATGACCAGGGGAAGGGCACTTGGGAGTTTATCCTGGATTTCGACAGAGTTGGAAACGGAGCTGCAAATCAAACAGAGATCGGCTTATGATTTGCAACCAGGGCTTTCTAGGCGTCTGAAGCAACACTTTGGAAGGAGCGTGGGGAAAAGGAGAATGTAACTACATCTCATTTGGATGGAGAGGACTCACAGATGTTAGGAATATTTTTGATCAACAGCTTTCCTGGCACTGCTTGTGGTGGAATCCACAACCTTGACGGCTAGCTGAGTAAGAAAGTGCTGGCAAGCTCCTGTCTGCATGCAGGCAATTTGCAATGCTGCCAGTCAATATTTCAGTGAAAACAAAATTGCAGGGATCATATTAAAAGAGGGGAAAAGGGAAAATAAAACAAAACAAAAACCAGCCTTTCCTTTCAAGAGAAACTCTGATACGACCTGATGGGAAAGACCCTCCCAAATCAAAACGTACTCCTTGTTTGTTTAAAATTAACACACTGTGATGGGAGCCCTGCCGCGAGCACGCGAAGGCAAGCCTGCCAGCAGCAACAGAAGCAGACTCAGCAAGAAGTGGCTTTACACGGGGACACCTGGGTGGCATGTTTAGTACAGGCCTGCAGGAAATGATGCAGAAAGAGGTTTATGGTTGTGTCCATTTAGTGGAGGAAATGTATGCAGCAGGCACGGGCCTGAGCCAAAAACCTGGACCCAGTCCTCTTCAACTGCTGGGAGGAGAGGGCAAGGGATGGGAGGAAAGGAGAGCTTCTGTGGCAGTACTTTCAAAATCCAGGTCTGGATGTAGCCATGCTGGCCTATTCTTAGTTTAACACAATGGTATTCTTGGAGGAGACAGCAAGCGGTGTAGCCCGGGCATCTCTGGACCAGTCCAGAGATGACTGACACAGGCTCTCAGGGGCATCCAAGCCCCTGGTACAGCTCACGCCACCATTTGGAGTAACTTTAGAGCTCCTGTGAATTACTCCCACCTCCATGGCTTGCAAAAGGGTGCTCTGCTGCTCACGGCCACTGGAGCCAGGCCCTTCTCCGCCCTGGCCTCAGGACTGAGCTTGGCTGATGACGCTGCCACTGTCAGCGGGGACTCCTTGGACGTCTGCTTAAAGCTGCTTTACAGCATGTACTGCTGGAATGACGTAGAAGGTCCAGAGACTGGCCTGTAATGCTAAAATATTTCAGGCCAAAAGGTTCATTATGCTCAGAGAATTTGTTTGTTGATCCAATGAAAGGTATAAAGTAATCTGCTCCACTTTGGTTATTAAATCGATCAGTACAGAATGTAACGGACATATTCCAGTTGTTGGTTTCAGGTTTCTAGCTGAGTTTTAAAGACCCTTTCAATAATAAAAATAATGACAATGTTCATTATTGTATGAACATTCAGTGCTCACACTGTAAATTTCTTCCCCCAGCCATTAAGCCTGTATTAAATCAGGTTGTCCCTGCAGAGCTTGCACTGCAAGCGTCCCTCACTGTGCCCGGAGATGGCCAGCCACGTAGGAAAGCAACTGGCTGGAGACAGCTTAGCTGTTTGGAAGCCAAATCACACAGTACTGAGAAAATTAAAATGTTAGCTGCTTCATCCAACAAGGCTGGCCCTTTTCTGCCACCCTGCTTTGTGGAGAGCTTCCCAGGGAGCAGGCCCTGGCTTTGCTTTTGCAGTGTAACATTCACGAGTCGATGCAGTTTGAGGTGGGTTTGCAAACTCTGATGTGATCTTTGGCGACGCTGCCTGGTCCTACACTTCCCAAAATGTCATAAGGACAAGGACTCGTGGGCCTGAAGGGACTAACTCTTCTTCCGCGGGCTTCACGCCACAGACAGGGAGCGTTCAGGAGACAGATCTCGCAAAACTGGATCATCAATAAATAGGGAAATACAGAACAAACTAAGCAGACACCAGCAGCAGATGCAGGTTCACAGACGTCTGCTTATTACCAAACCTCACTCCAGCTGAGACTTAAATAGCCTCCTTTATGCAAAACGGGAGAGGGAGCGGAACTGAAGGAAACTGGCAATTAGACAATTTTATTTCCCTCCTAGCCCATTCACTTTTCATCAGGTGGCTCTGCGCTCGCATACGAAAGGCGCTTGTGAGCGCTAAGTCAAGCACAAAGCCAGCTTGATACTTTCCTTTCACTGGGAGGAAGTCTCCCTGTGCTTTGCTGGATGCAGTGGAAAAGCACAGTGAACACATTATTTTATATTACTTTGAAAGCACCAGGCGCTGCCTGAGAAACGGGGACTTCCAGGCTGCATCCTCCCGTTTTTCCAAGGCTGCATCTCTCCCAAATATGATGGTGCTCAGAACCAGGTCCTGGGGTCTCAGTTTAACTCTGCACCAGGATTTATCTCTATAGAGTCATCTGCAAACTGCTTCTTCCTCACCTTTAAAAAAAGTCCCCCTTCCTTCGAAAATCTCCACCCCAACTCCAGGTGGTTGACTGGCACAGAACTCACCATCTCACAGTGCCAGACAGAAGATGTACTCGGGTGCAACCAAGCTTTCCTGGCTTTGCTGATACCTTTTAAGAATATTATCTCCAACACGGCAAAAAGTTAATGTCCATTTCATTGGAGAGATATCTGGAAGTCTGACTATTCCCTTATGGACAAGCCTTAAAGAATTTATTAGTGATGAAACCAATATGTTTCTTCAGAAATTTAATAGGGTTCCATAAAAATTACTTCAATAACTTTTAAAATTTAATGGCAAATGAGAACCTTTCCACAGGCTTTTTGAACTGTCCGACAGAATCCCATAGCGGGGATATAATCCTGCAATAAATTTTGCAGGACGGTTAAAAAAAAAAAATACAGAAAGCTTTTAATTTCCTATTACCTCCTGTAAGACTTTGCCATCAATTTAAAGCAAATAAATGAACTAAAAGCACTGCAGTCACTTTTCTGTCCCAGCGATTTACAAGAAAATATTTACTGTTTGGAGAAAAACCCAACAAACTAGAACAAGTATCCTTTTCAGAAACACAGACACGCAAACACAAACACTACGCCAAGTCCTGCTCTCTTGTACATTGGTGTAAACCCAAATAACTCCGGTGAAGTCAATGGAGTCAGTATGGCTTTACCGGGCTAAGCTGAGCCGGGGAGCGAGGCTGAGCACACGGAGCAGCGGAGATGGAGGGAAAGCCTCACACTGCGGGTCCCCAGCAGCTGGGCAGCAACATTACCAGGCTCCACGGGGAACTGTGTTCAGCCCTTGTTAGCAGGAAGGATGGGCAGTGAAGCACGGAGGTGAGGGCAGTGGCGAGCGCAAGCGTGCACAGCTCGCGCAAGAATTAACGGAGAAAATGGCAGGAACGCTGTGGGCTGAAAGCAAGCCCCCTCCCAGGGGACAGAACCGGAGAGCTACATCACTTACAACAGCGATTTCAAATGAAGCTAATATTAAAAGAAAAATAAAAATACAGAAACATAGCATAAACTACTGCTCGCCATACAGGCTGATCGGGACAGCAGCGTCCTGCTCATCAGGAGGGTCCCTGTGCTGGGAGGAAGCCTCGGTCCCTGGGAGATGGGGAGAGGAGTGGGAGAAGCCACGAGATGCTGACAGCATCCTCTTTTCCTGAAATCTCCGCTGCTGGAGGCTGGGGCCTCCCTGGGACTTACAGACCCCACCAGTGCTGCACACAAAAGAGTAACCAGATCCATTTGCAATTAAACAGCACGCCCTGGTCTCATTGATCACTCCCATTGATTGCCCAGAAGGAAACACAAGCTGACCTGGGGTCGGATCCAGCTCCCCCCTGCACCAGCCTCCTTCCCCCCCACCGCCTCGCAAATGACTTGTCCGTCCGCAGGCTGCCCTGTTTGATGCGGGTGACCTGCGCCGGGCGCGGGGTTACCCCGTCCGCGGGGGTCCCTAAGGGGGTGTTACACAGCCCAGGACAGCCGTCCATCCCCAGTCTGCCAAACAGCTGCCCTGAAACAGAAACACCGCGCACGGGCTGGAGAGTCGCACGGAAAGGAGCATCACAGAGCTTCAAAAAAAGGGGGGCTGCAGACAAAGAGGACTGTCCTCTGTGAGCCTGATTTACATGGGGACGTGGTGGCCGCAGCGTGCTCAGACCTGCACCAGGGGTCCAGACACCTCCCCTCGCCCCGCACCGCAGTGCTAGTCCCTATGAATAGGGCATCAGGTTTATACCCAGCATTTAATTTTCTAAGAAACTGAGGCTTTACGAAATCTCACATGAATAAAACATGTCTCTGAGGTATTTTAAAAGCAGAATCGAGAAGACCCAACAGCTTTGTGGGGGTTGCAACTGCTGCTCTTAACATCAGCGCCCTACAGCATCCTCCTGGTGCTGAGTTACAACCTGCACCAGCATCCTGCAACCGGGGACAGCAGATGGAAACTGCACCAAGACTCACCCGCTCGGCTTTTGCTGCTCAAGAAAACAGATAAGCAAACTATAAACAAGGAGTAAAAAGATGGTATCTTTCAAACATCTTTTAAAAGTCTAGGCATTTGGAAGGAATTTCTTTTTTCTTTCTTTTTTTTCTGATTTACAGTCTGATGGTCCTTTTATCTACTTTCACATGAACCGAGGAAAGCTAGAATGTGCCTACTCAGTCAGTATGAGCTTGTGCTGGCCCATTCAGGGATATATATTATTTTGCTTTTATAGTTTATTTTAAATAAAAAGTATAATTAAAGAAAATAAACCACCCACTTCATAACATTTATACAACGAAGACTTTATTTATTTTATTTACGTTTTGGTGGGCAAGGCACAGCATGCAGTTAGCTTTCCGTGATACTTAACAAAGCCGCATTTGAAATTTAAAATCTTTAAGGAAATGAACAAATTCTGCGGAGGAAGGGCAGTTGAGCAAAGAGACTTCTTACATTACCCTAGGTAATTGTGCATATATATGTTTCTGCATGCCTCTCTCTACTCCAAAAACATATCCATGACTTGGATGCTTTAAATCAAAAAGCAATTTCAGTCTGTAATTCTCAAATAAATAATTAAACACATTTTATCTCCTACAGTATTGCTTCTATTCATTCTAATCCCACTGACAGGAATGCAGCAACATACCCCACATCCTTAAAATAACAAAACAAAACGCAAGATACCAACCAGAAGGCCTGGAAATGTTTATAATTCAACTTTTCAACTCTCTTGGCTGCAGCCTGAAGCTACAAAGAAAGCTCTATGCTGGCTCCCTCGAAGGAGGCAAACTCGGAGATAGCTGCGCAAACCGCAAAACCTGCCTGCTTGCACGAGGCAGCTCTAACTTTGGGAGGCGTACATCACTCAATGTGTGTTGAAGTTAATAAATTATCCACTTCTGCAGCCTGAGTTTTACGGACAGTGTAGTTAAGGTGAACGGTCTCTCCGACTCGTCCATCGTATCTTCACAGCCAGCTGCTATGGATAGGGACGGTTATATCCTGAATGACTATAAAATACCTATAACATAGCTAACAGGGGAGACCGAGAAGAAGGCTGAGAGCTTTACAGAGCCTGCAAAACTAGAAAACTGCAAGAAGACTGAAAGGCTACACTTAACTGCACTATTTTCTGTGTTTGCTTTTGTTTTGAAATGTGGCTAACTGGCTGTGACTTGGGTGATTATCTTGGTTACCCACACTGTTTGCAAATCCAAGTCCTGCTCTTTCGCAGGCCGCTGTGTAATTATATATATGCATATGCAAGAAAGCTAATGTACTCATCCAGGCAGTGACAAAATTAGATAGAACTTTTCAAAGAGAGGATGCTGGGATGGGCTCACAAGCTGGATTTAGCAGTAGTTCGGGGTATCCAGTACTGCCAACCCCCCAGGCAGTTACAAATCACACACCATCTTTAAAATGAGGTTAAAAACAAAGTATTTGGGCTTATTTTCGACTACCTGCTGGCTTTGAAGCACAGAAGAGTCATAATTCCAGGCTTTTCTCTGTGGCCAGAAGACTAAATTCTTGCTTAAAAAATGAAATTTTACATTCTTGTACAATCCTCTGAGGGCCCAGGTTTCGTGAAAAACACAGAATATTGTAAGATTGTGATAAAATCACAAGAGATGCAACACGGGGAGCAGGGCAGCTGCAGAGCATCCTGAGCACTGTATAAATCATAGCAATGTGGTTGCTATCTAAATAAGTGCATTACTTATTATTACAGATGCTGCTGTGGAAGTTTTCGCATGCCTGTAATTACGGTGGACTCTTGTCCAAAGATTCAGCTGTAAATTATCATCCCCCTTGAGTTCACTGACTGTGCAGGTCTAATCACGCACAAGACGGTGACCTCATCAAAATGTAACCAGAACCTGGGGATAAAACTGAGATCAAGAGACAGGAGACATCTCTGTTTCTCCTGCATCTCAGACCCCGCTGTGGACCCCATGCAGGAAACTGGAAAAATTTATATCGCTCCTGACCTCCGTTCATGTAAGACGCGGCTAATTGCCTGAGCGGGCGCTGTAAGAGTTGTGTGCCCTGTGTCCATGCAGACCTTCTCGCGATGGAAAGCTCTACATCCCGGCACAGTAAGGCAGAGGACTGAAGGAGAGGTGGACGCGGTTCCAGGAGATGCTGTCCCAGCCCAGACAGGGTGTCTCTGTCCCTGCCAACTGGAGAGGGCCAGGGGCCAGGACGAGAGGCAGGGCAAAGCAGGCAGGCAGCATGGCGAGCGCAGGGGACACTGGGCTCTCAATTCCCCTGTCAGCGCTGAGCAACCATCAAGCTGTGCTGCTGCAAACCTGCGCCAAGCACATTATTTTGAGCTCAGCTGTGTTCAGGTTGTTTTCTGCTTCCCCAGGCACTCACAGGTTCCTCCTGGAGAGCTGCCCCGCTGCCCTCCCATCCTGTCCCTGCCCCTCCTTTCCCCTCTCACCCCATCGCACAGTAATAACCATCAGTTTTTAACAGCGTGTCCTACACTGGAGGTTCTGTAGTTCCAGCTTTTAAAATGATTTAGTGTGACAGTTTAGTGCTGAATTAAAAAAAGAAAAAAAAGGAGGAGAAGAAGCAGAGAGAAAAAGGAGAGACAGTCCCCTTAAGGCAACAACATTATGGAGCAGTGATCTCAGAGGAACAAGGGTTCTTCTCTGGTTCAGATGTGCTTGTCAGAGCTCAGTGTCGTCTCTGAACAAGAAATCTCTCTTGCTGGCCCCAAGGCACAGTTTTGTGGTCAAGAGGACAGAAAATAAAGGGAGGGAACTTCAAAGAACCATAAGCTGCATTAGCCCGCTGGGGTGGGTGGCTGCGGCACATCCCCTGGCTGACAATTACGACCTGCATGCCGAGAAAGCTTGCCTCCCTCTTGTCAGAGGGATAAGACACAGGCTGTGAGCTTTAGAGCTTTGAGGATGTATACAGTTCATGATGAAAGATAGCACTTCAAAGCCCTCCGCCTAGAAACCCAGGGAGAAGTGAGAGTGGAGGGTAAGCAATCTTTTTTTCCTGGGGGGTGCATATGCGGGGGAAGGATAAGACTTATTTTCACTGTCATTTATTATTGCCATGAAAATGAAGCCTTGCACTGTTTATGGAATCTCTCATTAAAAGGATCTCTTGATAAATCGCTTGATAAACATTCATTAATTAAGTCTCTCAGCGCACTTGGCTGACAAGCATTAGTCTTTGTTTTGCAGGAGGGGGAAATCGAGGCATGGAGCTCAGAGAGCCCCCAACCAGCCTGGGGCAGAGCTGGGTCCTGGCCAGTCGCTCCATGCTGCCAGACAGATGGATTACGGTGCTCCCTCTGTGTCCAGCTTGATTTTGACCCAAGACAGGAGCAACGTACTCAGCTTCAACAAGCTTCAAATCCCTTATCCCCCCGGCTGCTGCCCAGTGTCCCCTGGGGCCGCTGAGCAGGTCTGGCTCCTCCATGGGTGTCTGGGCAGATGCCCTGGGGGCTCCTGGACACCCCTTTCATCTTCCCCTCCACACCCACGCCCTGCCCAGGGCTACGAAGAGAGACACCTGAGCTGCTGCCCGGCCTCCACTTACTCCGCGGTGGAGACTTTCCTCGTCAGGGTCCTTGACCAATGCCAAAGCCATTTGGGAAACACCTACTTTAAGACGCCCATTTCACTCTAACCCCACCAGTGGCCCTGGGTTCAAATGCTGGGGACTCAGCAGGTCTCCTGGGCCGCAGCTGCAAGGTCACTGTGGTAGAAAAGGCACCACCTCTCCCGCTCTCCCTGGCACACGGCAGGTCTGGGGCAAGGAGAGGTGGGAGAAGGCTCAACCGCCTCCAGCCAGACCCACCAGGGAAGTTGCTGCAGGAGGGAGCCAGCAGCGGGAAAGCAACACTCAAGTCCTTACAATACAAACTATGCACCACCC